>QQXO01000118.1:0-66030 GCA_003709845.1 Chaetothyriales sp. CBS 134916 | reverse complement strand
CTCTCATTGGCTGCTAAGTTAGTGCCAAATAGCGCCCGTATGCAAGTGCCGAAAAAACAGGGGCGCGACCACGTATATTAGGTGCGGCTAATTGGACAACTTTCTACCCCGAGTTGTGCGCGAGAACTGTCCGAGAAACGAGCGGTAGGGGTCTTATTTTTTAATCGGTGGGTCTCATGCACTAAAATGCCAACTGGAAAAAAACTAAACCCAATATAGGTACTTTTGGTGCAATTTCGGTGTAATCCTGGTGAATAAAGATGGAAATACTCTAATACTAAGCAAAATACAGACTGCTGATTAGTTGAATTGTGGCCTAAAATGGTACCCGAGACCCACTGATTAAAACCAGGCCCCCGACCAAGTAGCGCCGAGCTCTGTTTACAGAAAATGCAGCAATAAGAACCACCATTAAATACCACCATCATGCAAAGGTCGATAAAAGCACATTTTTCTTGAGTCCTCTTCTTCCCCTGTCATCAGTCTACGCTGAACAGACTTTTCGGTCTGCCAATTTCCCTCCCCATCTTACCTGGTATTCAAACGGAGACATTGCCAAACTAATTAAAGGTTGCTTGCAGTGTGATACCAGTCCCCAACTTTGCAATAATGGATCCCTCATGCACAGAGTGCATCAAAGTGTGGCCTTGACCTAATTCGAACTGAAAAAACCCCTATTAACCGCATTCTATAGGGCACCATCCACAAAGGGCAACCCCAAGGCAAGGAAGAGCTCATCCACGGCCTGAACACCTACGTGATCGGCAACCGCACCAACCCGCGCGGCGTGATAGTCGTCTATTCGGACATATTCGGCCTGCCGCTGCCGAACAACAAACTGATCGCCGACGCCTACGCCAAAAGCGGCGAATGGCTCGTCTACCTCCCAGATTTCTTCAAGGGTGATCCTGTGCCACTCGCGATGGCTGAGGTTCTGCTCCCAGTTGATAGTGCCAAACAGTCGAAATTTGCCTTTTATACGGGCCTTCTTGCTCGAATGCCGTCTTTTTTGATGTGGAGAAACCGGCACAAGGAAGGCCCTACCAACAAGGTCTGCATAGATTTCTTGCAGACACTAAGACGCGCGACGCCCGCCAGCCAGAAGATTGGTATCGTTGGATTCTGCTGGGGTGGAAAGTATGCGATCCGAGCAGGCCTGGAGAGCAACATGATTGAGATTGATGGCAGAAAGGTGCCGCTTGTGGATGCGGTGGTCGCCTTGCATCCCAGTAATCTGACATTACCGGATGATGTCGAAGCTTTGATTGTGCCTGCAAGCATTGGCTGGGGGGTGGAGGATATCGGCGTCAAGTTTGAGCAGAAGTCCCAGGTCGAGGAGATCCATGCGAAGGCCAAGAAAGCGGGGAGAGAGTTACCAGAGATTGAGCACAAGGTCTACAAGCCTGGAAGGCATGGTTTTGCTGTGCGAGGAAATCCGGACGATCCGCAAGAGAGAAAGTGCCTAGAGGATTCAGAGAAGCAGGCTTTGGACTGGATGGCGCAGTGGCTTTGAGAGATTGTCGAGATCTCTGCAAGAGGCAGACAGCAGTTCTGATGGGAGTTGGTATTTTGATTCTTTCATGTGCCGTTGCATGTTCCCTGTTTATGAAGCTTGTCTTTCTCTTTGAATGCCTCTTTTTAGCCTCTGGCTGCAGCTTTGGTTTTGAGCTTGTCTGCCATAGATGGCCTGTATAAGCAAGCCATCCCAGTGAGAGCAAGTAGGATAGTTAGTAGAGATCCATTGGTTGAGGCTATCTAAGAATGCTGCTCAAGGACAAACAAAGCTAGGCTGAGTGTAAGTCGGTGTGACACCATGATGGTCGTCCGGACTTCCCTGACAACATCCATAGCCGCTTGAACAATGGCTTCAAATTCAGTGTCCAGTGCAGAGGTGGCCTCGTCGAGCAGTAGCATTTTCGGCCTTCGGAGTAAGGCCCGCGCGATTGCGATGCGCTGCTGTTGGAATGCGGAATACAATCACATGACTGTTTGGTATATATTGTGGGACAAATGAAGGAAAAAGGCCCGATCATTGCATTAGGTTTAGTCTGATCCACTATATCAAGCGATATTATTGGCTGCTTGGCATTCTCTTGAGGTCTTGGCACTTATCTCCCACGTTTCATCTGGAGCTTCGAGAATCTCCTCCATAGACAGACAAACAAATAGACAATAAGAGCTGATCTCACGACCCGAGCGCAAGAGGCGCACCTAATGGTAGAGAATCCATCATATATATTAAGGAATCCTCACCTGTTAGCAGATATAGTAATTCCATATACGATTGCCATAGCGATCGATCCTTCTTTTTCACAGCTGCTTTTGTCCACCGCCGAGCATGCCGCCGCCGGTACCCATCAGCGTGGACAGTTCTGCCATACGGTAGTTACCGTATCTGCCTCTCGCGAGAAAATACACCAGTAATTGGGACGCTTACGGCGGAGACTCAATAAAATCCAGGATGTTGGCTTGCCTCCACACTTCCGGTTTATCATCATCTCTCGCTTCGTCCCCTGCCAACCCGATGGCTACATTCCCCTTACTGTACCCGAGAAATGATTGCTTCTCGCTTGGGATCGGATACTGTCATCTCACAGAGTGCCTTAGATAGATATACGGCGCTGGGCGCTCTACTCTTCGAGATAAAGCAATATATTCAATTCTGCACTCATCAGGTAGTGAGTCATCAATCGTGATTCCCTCCTGCGCAAGCAGGTGGGCAGAGCCCCGTGCTATGTTGCGCACCTCCATACGACTCGGCCATCAACAGATTCTCTGGATCTCTGATGTTGTGGTTTTATGACGAACGACTGAGGAATGCTAGTCAATATTATGCCAGAGATAAGTGAGAAGATGCGAAGATGGGGATCGCCTCAAGGCTACAATCGCTCATCGATCATGCCCATCATGCGATTCGACGAAGGTGATCTGCTCGAATATAATCCAAAGTACAGCCTATTATTGATCTACCGCGAATGCCACCATGTTATTCAAAAAAAGCCGCTTGAGAGCCATTTGATTCGACACAAGATCTGTCGCTTACATCGATCTTCTCCAGATTCATTGTGTGGCATTATCCGCGCCAGGTTCGCCTTCCGTATCACCGCCTTCTGGTAACGCCGACAGCCTTCTCCAACTGACTTCAACCTGGTAATATTGTCCTATTCTCAACATTTCATCACCATAACTTCTCTCATGCTACCAATTGAATAGATTAGCGGAGGAAGACTCAGAATTGATATCCCGGCTCCTCATGTCTACACCTTATCAGGATCATGATTCCCAATTTATGAGAAAGTGTCATTGACCTTTTCTTTTTCTTACACCTAGGACGCCAGTGACCCAAAGCCCTCTAAAGAGATGGGGAACCACACCAAGTCAGGCATGATTCAGGCATTCCGATATATGTATATATGTGTGTGTGCCATTCACGACACTTTCATCACCTTGTCCACATCACAGCACCCCCTCCAATTCCTCTCTCCATCAACGGATTCTTTCTCCCCTTGCCCTCCTGATCGTCACTCAGACTGCAATATCCGACAATATCTTTGAATCCCTTCTTTTGATACCACCCCTCGAGTCCACTGGCCGCCACCACTACAGCCGGCAACGCTTCGATCTGTGCCCGCTGCACACCCCACTTCACTAGCTCGGTCCCAACGCCCTGGCGCTGAAACTCCGGGTCTACGCCAAGCATCGACAGCTCCCAATGGCTCCGTCTGTACTCAGGCTCCATGAAAAAATCCCGCGAGAAGGGTGATATGCGGCCGAGGAAATTCCATTTTGTTAAAGGATGAGGGTCGGAAGCTGATGGTTCGCGCATGGCGCGGTTGCAGAATAGAAGATTGTACATGCGATTGTAAGTGGTGAGCAGAGGTGCGACTAAGCGACGGGGTTCCCACCACGAGATGCGCCAGGGTGAACGGAAGGGACTTTGGGTCAGGGCCCAGATTGCGACACCTTTGATGGTTTGTTGTGCTATCTTGGGTTGGGCTCGGCCCTTCATTGTTTGTGGGAGATTTGCGTCGGGTTCTAGGTCGGGAATGTCATAGTCCGAGAGAGAGTTCTCGCTTGCTGCTCCGTGCAATCCGTATTCATAGCCCACAACAACGACGTAATTCCAGTTCCACCATTTTTGAGATATTTGCTGGCGCCATGCACGGAAGTAGTCGTGTGGGAAATCGTTTCGGCCGGGGAAGAAATAGGCGTGGAGTTCCTCGTCGTGGAAGGCACGGGCCAACACCTGGGACATGGGCAGGATATCAGAGTGTTGAGCCAGTCTTAGCGGCATGATGCAGTGGGCCACCTGAGATCCTAGAAATGGGGTTTGCCGTGTTCTGCTGTCTCAAAGTTGATGGAATGTTTAGACCCCCCAATTTTGTGGTCTAAGACACAGGAAAACAAACTCATAGGGAGTCAGGTAGGTATTACTGATTTTCTGAAACGTTGGGAAGGGTGGGTAGGGAGGCGAGAAAGAATATCTCAATCACATCACAGTGCTAGGGTTTCGAAAAGATGCAAGCGAGGCATCGGCTCAGAACACGGCCAAGACTACGGTACGATTTGTGGCTTGTCGACTTGAATATTTCAGACCCGATGGTCTGGTGCTTATCAGGCCTGGAACGCCAGTAAACTGAGGGGGCCAAACTCCTTAAAAAAGCCGGAATCTTGCTAATCCTAGACGGGATTGAAGGTTGAATCTGGTGTCAACATTGAATCCCGCACTGCCAGCCGCTATGCCTTCCCACCAACTACATACAATGTAAGTGTAGTGTACTGATATTGGCTAAAGTTTCTGCCAGAGAGGCACGGTGCGAGCCACCTCTGTAGATCAAGTTAATCAGCCCCTATCCTGTCTACATCACTTCTTTCCCCTCATTTCACACATCTTTCTCAATGTATTTATTCATCCGAGTAATCCACGTACCACCGCGTCTCTTTCCGAATGATTTTGCTCTGGCTGTGAATGCTCGCTTGGCTGCCTGAACGGGACTCAGGATCCATGGCCCCGTGTCCTTGGACGTTGGCCTGATATCTAGTTGGCTGGGATCTGAGGTTGTCTGGATCGCCAATGGAGTTCCTGCTTCGTAATTGACTCTGATCTTGAGACTTGTTGACGGAATTCAAGGACTTCATGATGAAGCTGTTATCATTCGTGCCTGTACTCCTGGTCCCGGCTTTACCACGGGAACCTCTGGATGAGCCGTAGGTCGAGTTCTGCCACTGCGTTCCCATTGAGGTATCGAATTTGCGGAGCCATCGATTAAGGGATGGAACGGCTGCAGAGAAGATAGTGTACATCATTTGAACTTGGAGGTACACTGCGGGCACGGCAAGTGATGGTCCGCGCAGACGAGTGGTATGAGTCGACTTCGAGAGCGTGATAATGTGGGGTACAATGAGGACAATGACGCTAAGATGTGTCAGTTGGTATGGTCCTGGAGCAGACAGGACATTCTCACAATAGTCGAGGAATAAACGAGCACAGGACCACGAGTTTTCGCATCGGAGGTAATTGTAACGGCCAGATTATGAATGTTGCAAGGGCCAGCACAAGCATCTCGCTAACACCATCGAGGATGCCAACTATCTCCCAGCGAGTGACTAGGCCTGAGCAGAATTTTGTATGGTAGCCAATCTGTTCAAGAGGGCCGCAGCCGACGATAAGACCCAGAATAGAACCGGTGCACCAGAGTCCGCATGCTCTCACGAGCAAGCTGCAGATAATGTGCTGGCTTCGCATGTTTGCTGAAAGGAGGCGCCTGATGACAAAGAGAACGGAACTTTTGGCGAGAAACTCTGTGAAGATTACCATCGCGTAGCTGGCAACTGTCAATCGGCCAATCGTGCCCGCTTGGGATGATGAGATATCATTGTAGTCCCTTCCCATGCCGGTCGTTATCGCAACGAAGATGAGGAAGGACTGAGCCACGCCAGTAACCTTTGATATCGCGTTAGGAGGGTGCCCTGCGAACCTAGAGCTCACGTACAGTTGCCGCGATCGCTATCCAGTCGTCAATTCCGTATGCGTCGAAGCCCTGCTTTGCTAGAAACCTGATACCCATAATCATGATGATGTAAACACAACATAATATCGACACTATCCATAATGTACCTCGGCGGTCTTCAGGGTTCACAACGAAGAATCTGTTGCCTGTTGGTGGCGGAACGCCCATGGTTGTCCCTGCTCCGTAGTTGGTGTAGCAAAACAAGTATCGTGTGCAATGATGAGTTGAAGGAAATTGTGCCCTGACAATCCCACAACCCATAAAACATTTTATTCTGCCCGGAGACGATGGTGGTGCCTGTTCCTTAGCTGATAAGGACTCATGTTTGTTGATGCGAATAATGGAACAGAAATACCCGAAAGTAGGGTGGTGGTACCTGACACACTTCTAGCCAGAAGTAAACGATCCTGAAGCAGCACTACTTTCGTCCGAGTCCCATCATCATACTTAAATTTGTGTCAAGCTAGGTCAGAGCCGTTAGATTGTTGGCCATGTGGAAGAACATTCACGCTAAAATGACAAGGATCATTGCAGTGCGGGGCAAGGTTCACAACACTGGTACGATGGAACAGATAAGGGGGTCACTAGTGACCATGTAAAACTATGCATAATCAAAGACTCTGTCCTATACACAGTCTGTAGCATAGTAGTCAGAAAGAGATAGGAAGCTTTTATATACAAGCTTAGTAATGTTCATGCATAATCCTTTGTATCTGACTTCAAATATCTCTGTGTGCAACTCCGAAGTGCCACTATTATTCCACTAAGCTAATGAAGGCTTTCCTCTTTGACCTTAGCCTTCAGCTTCCGGCGATGCGGGACGGCATCCGGAAAGCTTATCTATTACGATGCTCATACATTCAAAAAATGTGACAGGACACCAGGACACTTGGGGCCCTTGTCTAGTAGACTGTAGGTCGCTTCTGAGTGCCTTCTATTATTGAAGGCACTCAAGGTCTCGAACTTCCGTGACGCAAATGATACCTCGTTTAATTATTTTAGTACCCAATTTCGACGGCCGAGTGAGTGCCATGTTTCCTCCATCCTATCTTGATGTTTGAGGCCTCTTGATACTGTTTCATGACCTGTGCAACAATATCTCTTTCAATTCTAATTGTTACCTGCCTTGTCTACAAGTCAGACTTCTAACATCTCTATCACCACCATGAACAAGGACAACTCGACCGTCATGTCGGTCTATCCCGACAATGGAAATGCCAACAGTGTTGTTGGTGAGAAGAGTGGTACCAACCGAGATGTCGCCGATATGCAGAGAATGGGGAAGCAACAGCTTTTCAAAGTATGTCACAGCCTGGGGCTCTCTCTGTCCCTGTTGACACAATGCCAGCGGAACTTCGGCTTCCTCTCGATTTTTGGATTTGCCATGATCCTTATGCAAACTTGGCAGGCATTGCTTGGGCGAGTAGCTGTGTTATCGTGTGCAGGAGACTTGTAGAGCTGATATCATCCGCAGTACAATCGTTTTTGCGCTCGGCAATGGTGGCACGGCTGGCATGATCTACATGTACATTATTGTTGTTGTCTTCTTCGGCTTAGTCAATGTCTCGATGGCCGAGATGGCCTCGATGGCGCCCACTGCTGGAGGACAATACCATTGGATTTCTGAGTTTGCCCCGAGAAGCAAGCAGAAGTTCTTGTCCTACTTGATCGGATGGCTATGCGTCCTCGGTTGGCAGAGTGGTGTTGCTATCGGCTCCTTCCTGGCTGCGACTGAAATCCAAGGACTCATCGTATTGAACAACAGTGACTATGTATACGAAAGGTGGCATGGCACGCTGATTATGATTGGCCTTGTGCTCTTTGTTGCATTTTTCAATACCTTCCTGGCAAGACACCTACCTTTGGTTGAAGGTTTGGTACTATGCCTTCACGTCGCAGGGTTCGTGGCAATTCTAGTTCCCCTGTGGGTACTTGGGCCAAGAAGCTCTTCGTCAGAAGTGTGGACCACATTCTCTAACGCGAATGGGTGGCCTTCAAGTGAGTTTTCTTGTCCCACTATGGAGCTGATGCTGAGGTTTTCAAGCTGGCCTTGCTACCCTTATTGGCTTCATTACACCCGCAACTGCATTCCTCGGCGCCGATGCTGCGGTACACATGGCTGAAGAGCTAAAGAATGCATCGAAGACACTCCCGAGAGTCATGATCTGGACATCAATTATCAATGGTGCTATGGGATTCGTGATGTTGGTGACGTTCTGCTGTACGTGGTCGACGCTTCGAGATAGGTGTTATACTAATACTTCTAGATACGCTTGGTAACCTTGAGGATGCTTTGGAGACTCCAACTGGTTATCCTTTCATCCAAGTCTTCTACAACGCGACCAGATCAACAGGAGGTGCCACGGCGATGTCGTGTATCCTGGTGCTTTCAGCTGTCGCAAATGCCATGACTAACATGGCAACTGCTTCCCGTCAGCTGTTTGCGTTTGCTCGGGATCGAGGAGTGCCGTTCCACAACTGGTTTGCTACGGTTCCCAGCGGATGGGAGATTCCATTGAATGGTGACATTTCTCTTCCTTCTGTTTCCTGAGTACGCATGCTGACGAGATTGCAGCTGTTCTCTTCACCATCGCCTTCTCTGTCCTGTTCTCGCTTGTAAATATTGGATCCACTGTGGCCTTCAACCAGATCCTGTCTCTCGGACTTGGCGCCCTTCTGGCTTCCTATCTCATCTCTATCAGCTGCATGTTCCTGCGACGACTCCGCCGCCAACCTCTTCTCGATGCATCATTCAAGCTAGGAAACTGGGGCTTTCCCATCAACCTGTGTTCGATTGGTTTCCTCCTCCTGGTTTGGGTGATGAGCTTCTTCCCCAGCGCTCCGAATCCCGACCCTACATCTATGAATTGGTCTGCCATGGTATTTGGCGTTGTTATCATCGCTTCAGCGCTATATTACATCTTCAGAGCGAGACATGTATATATTGGGCCTGTGGAGTATGTCCGACAGGGACCATGATCTATTCGTGGCCGAGGGAAAGACCATCTGTATGCACTATGGGCATACCTTATACCTTTAAAAAGGTATAGATTGTTGTCATGATTGACTCAAAACCGCTTCTTGGCCGGAGCATGTCGCATCGTTGCCAGAGGCCGTTTAGACGGGAGATGGTGCTTATGTCCAGATTCTGATCGCCCATAAGCGCGATACGTAGTTTACTGGCCTTAGCGGCAATAACTCAGCCGTGCTCAACCCGCCTAAAGTCAATTCCCGGGAAAGGATGGGAAGGAGGTGATGCTGCTCTGTGCTCACCCTCGGCTTACCCCGGCTCGTCCAAGCCAGGGTGAGACTCGAACTACTATACTTGTGACTCACCTGTCGTAGGGGGAGGGTTCCTAGGACAGCAGGAAGTTCCAGGACCAGTAAGTCCAAGCACAATGTGGGGAACCCTGATGACATTTCCACCTGCAGTAGTAGTGACCGCAGGGCCCCAGGAAACTGCCGCCTAGTTAGTGAACCCCAAGATTCGCTACTCAATGTCTATATTAAAGTCGCTTATCCATACCTCGGTAGTTGCAATCTTCACATGAGTTTCACTCTCTCTTCTGTCCCTCATTTCTTGTTCCAACAGTACTCTGAGCTCGAGACTACCTGTAGGAAACAATCTACACTTAAGGAGTGATATATCGTTGTGAAGATCTCACACCCTCCATGCATTAGTAATCATGCTTATAAATCATACTGGATATCAAGCAGCCGCCTTTCCACTAGCTACCGGTAGAATCTTTGTTAAAGTTAACATTTATTACCCAATGTCAAGCATAAGAACACACAGCGGTTCTACTAGTTAGCTTCGTTCCTTTTAGGTTGCTTCTGTTCTTCCCTAAGCTTTCTCCAGCGCCCTCAGTCTAGAAGATCTCAGCTGGCCAGTCATGTCAGCTTTGGAGACTCCTGAGCTCGAGCTTGGCACTATTCGAGGCGTTGATCAGAAGCTGTCACGAGATGAGAACAGAGATAGCCGCAGCGACCAGTCGACAGCCGCACAGGCGCCGTCGCTGGAGATGGCTGGGGCAGATATTCGAGACCGTGCAGCGCCGGCAGTTGCAACCTCTTCAGAGCCAGTCGCACCCGGGAGACTACTCTCGGCGGGCATCTTGGTAACACTAGCGTCTGTGTCACTGCTCAACACTTTCAACACAGGCATACTTGTGGTTGCCTTACCGACCATGGCCAGAAAACTTGGCATTAGCGAAGTCCTGCTGCTTTGGCCGTCATCCGTGTATTCGCTCGGGCTGTCGTGCTGCTTGTTGCTCATGGGCTCTATAGCTGACATGGTCGGTAATCGGCCGGTGTTCCTGATAGGCTCGCTTCTATACACGGCCTTCACACTGGCTGTGTCTCTCGCCCGGACTGGCAATCAGCTCATTGGATTCCGCGCGTTACAGGGCGTCGCTATGGCCTTCTGCATGCCGCCCGCCGTTAGCATCATCACGACCACGTTTCCCACTGGCAGGGCTCGCAATGTTGCCTTTGCTGTATTTGGGGGTGGTAACCCTATTGGCTTTGCTCTAGGGTTGGTGCTTGGCGGTGTCTTGATCCAGGTATCAAGCTGGCGCGTGGGCTACTGGATGTCCACAAGCATCAACGCGGCGTCGGTGTTGCTCGCATGGTTTGTGCTGCCAAAGCGCAGCGCGGACGATGTCCGTCTCCCGGCGCGGGATTTGTGGCGCCGACTGGCACACGATTTGGATTGGGTCGGTGTGGGGTCAGCAAGCGCTTGCTTCGCGCTGCTATCGTACATCTTTGCCGAATTTACGTACGGAGCTGGCACCACCATACGAGAGCGGCACATTGTCGCGCTGCTCGTCGTAGCCGTGGTATTGATCCCATTTTTCATCTTCTGGGAGGGCCGCCAGGAAAGGTTAGGTCAGCCGGCCATCCTGCCCAACAGCATTTGGAGGCGCCGTGAGTTCACGGCTGTCTGCTTGTCTGTCTTCCTCACTTGGTCGTGGTTTAATGCTTATAGCTATTGGTCCACATTGTACTTCCAACATACACAGCAACTCGATGCGTTACAAGCGGCTCTGCGGTTCTTGCCGCTGGTCGCCGTCGGCGTGCTGACAAACGTGGTTGCTGCCTATGTCATGGACAGGGTTAACGGGGGCCTTCTTAGCCTCATTGGCGGCGTTGTCAGTGCAGCTGCGCCGCTGCTCTTTGCTTTACAGGACGTGTCATGGCCGTATTGGGTGTCTGCGTTTCCGGCCATGATCCTAGGCGTCATCAGCACGGACATGCTCTTCAACATCAGCAATCTGGTGATTACAACAAACTTCCCTGGTAAGAGTCAGGGTCTTGCTGGCGGCGTCTTCAACACAGTCGCACAGCTTGGCAACAGCATTGGACTTGCCGTGACAGCAATGATTGCCGCCGCGGTCACGGATGCTTCTGGGCGTGGCACAACGGTTACCAAAGGAGGGTTGACATATGACTACTCCCTCCTGCAGGGCTATCGGAGTGGCTTTTGGACGTGTTTTGCCGCCGCTGTTGTTAGTGCTCTTGTCAGCTCAGTTGGATTACATAAGGCTGGGAAAGTAGGTGAGAAGAAGGAAACCTAGCTTATATCAAGTCTTTCTCCAAAGGCTGGATTAGGATGAAGCAAGCTTCATTTGTGGTCATTTTACGGACTCTTTGCTGGACCTGGGGCTACTGTCGTTAGTCCTGGGACCATTGTTGCTTGTACCAGGACATATTTGTGGTCCTAGGACCTTCAGACATTCCTAGGACTCGACCTATGGAATAGATGTGGAGGTACGTCTGCAGCCGCATAAAATGTGAACCAGGTAGTCCGGAGACCCATCAGGAGTCCTGGGACTATGTGGTGCCACGAAACTGTGTGGATCTGTAAAATGACGTGAGGTCTAATTAACTAGTGCAACTCCAAAGATAATTGTCCCAAGACCAATCAGAAGGCCCCAAGGCCTCAGAAACAGCCAATGACTGAGAACAATAAGTTAAGTCCCTGAGGGACTGATTTCAGGTATCATGAATGCCAAGGCTAGGCAAACTTTGCCTAACTAGTTAACTTAAGTTAATAGTCTGAGCTCACTATTATAATTGGTATACCGGTATTTACATGATTTCCTAGCATTACTACAGTCTCAAGACTTGGTCTGACCACCTGTTTCATAAGACTGTGCTTTGTAGCTTCACATTGGTTGTCTTTCCTTTTCCTTTCCTTAGATTTGGGGCACTCTGGAGCACGAGAAGACCAAGGCTGCGACAGCATCGAGAGCGTATGCTAACTTGGATGTGTCTTATTTCATTGTCTGCTCAAACATTGAGTCCCCAGACAATCAAAATTGGTGGAAATGGCGGATGCAGAGGCCCTGACCAATGGAGCCCCCACTGTGTCAGCCGGTCGATGGACCTACCTGCACCGCTTGCTCACTACGGAATCACCGTTCTCAGAGGAAGAGTATGAGACAGGAGAAGTGGCCGTCAGCAACCTATCGGCCGTGAAGGTGCTTGTCATTGGGGCCGGTGGACTCGGATGTGAGATCTTGAAGAATCTAGCACTCTCGGGCTTCAAAGACATTCATGTGATTGACATGGACACGATTGACGTGTCCAACCTCAACCGGCAGTTTCTCTTCCGGGCCGCTGATGTGGGCAAATTCAAAGCAGAGGTGGCTGCCGCGTTTGTGCAGCGACGAGTACCTGGCGTCAAAATCACTGCGCACAACTGCAAAATCCAGGACTTTGACGAAGACTTCTACATGCAGTTCACGCTCGTCATCTGCGGGTTGGACAGTATTGAAGCGCGGCGGTGGATCAACGCCACACTGGTCGGCATGGTTGACTTGGAGACGCCGGAATCGCTGAAACCGCTGATCGACGGCGGCACCGAGGGCTTCAAGGGCCAGGCGCGTGTGGTGCTGCCGACCATTTCGTCGTGCATCGAGTGCCAGCTGTCCATGCACGCCCCACGTGCAGCGGTACCGCTGTGCACTCTGGCCACCATCCCACGACAGCCGCAGCACTGCATAGAATGGGCCCACATCATTGCGTGGGAGGAGCAACGCAAAGGCGACACGCTCGACACCGACGACCCGGAGCACATCTCGTGGCTGTACCGTACAGCGCTGGCGCGGGCGCGCGAATTCAACATTTCAGGCGTCACATACGCCATGACACAAGGGGTGGTCAAGAATATCATCCCGGCGATTGCGTCGACCAACGCTATCATCGCGGCGGCGTGCACCAACGAGGCGCTCAAGATCGCCACCTCGGTCGTGCCCTACCTGGACAACTACATGATGTACACGGGCGACTCGAACGAGTCAGGGCTGTACAGCTATACCTTCGCCGCGG
Source organism: Chaetothyriales sp. CBS 134916 (assembly GCA_003709845.1). Classification (NCBI taxonomy): domain Eukaryota; kingdom Fungi; phylum Ascomycota; class Eurotiomycetes; order Chaetothyriales; family Domatiomycetaceae; genus Domatiomyces; species Domatiomyces globalis. Next base: position 52,687 of record QQXO01000118.1, on the reverse strand, counting down.
AGCAGAAGTCCGACTGTCCTGTGTGCGGCAACCTGGCGCAGACGCTCGATGTGGACGGCGACAGCCGGCTGGAAGATTTCATCGCCAGTCTGGCCGAGCGGGCGGAGTCGCAGCTGAAACGGCCGAGCTTGCGCACCGAGGCCAAGAGCCTGTATATGCAGGCGCCGCCGCCGTTGGAGGAGGCCACGCGGCCGAATTTGCGGCGGAAGCTGCGAGAGCTGGTGGACAGTGGCGATGAGGTTGCCGTCAGTGATCCGTCCTTTAGCATTGACTTCAAGTTCAAGCTAGTGTACAAGTGAGGAGGCATCTTATCTGCCTACCTATCTGTGCCAGAACTGCGTAATCGGCCAAGAGGGGGTGGGGTGGACTGAGTGAAGGCTGGAGCTTTAGGTGAGCAAGGGAGAAAGAGGGAGAGACGGCGGGGCGGAGCAGAGCTAGAGGCTTGAAATAGAGCAGGTTTTATTACCACGACCGCACCGGGTATCAATAACTTTTTCCTCTACTGCCTTGATAAATGTACACATAAGTCTGCCTCATGGCGGTCGTCACATCATTGATTAGCCATTAGCTATCCATATCATCCAGTGCCTTCAAGAGCCGTTTCGCCTTGGCCCTGAGCACGCCGACGCTTTTGAGGAAGAGTAAGTCGCTTGGAAACTGGCCAGTGCTCTCAATGCTGAAGATGAAATGGTCCTGGACTCTGCCCAGCTTGACCTTGTCCTTGAACTCATCATGACGTAGGCATTCGCGAGAAACCGTGTCCTTGAACGCGTTCTTGACCACAGCCTTTTCATCACCCTCTCTCCCTACGTAATCAGGGGTGCCTGACGAAGCGTCGGCCGGGGTGACTCGCTCAAGCTCAATGACGCCGTCGGGAAAGCATTGCTGGAACTTGCGGGCCTCGGTGCCCAGGATGGGCCTGGTGATGGTGATGAGAGGCAGTAGGCGGTACGTGGCTGTGGCAACAGGCGAGAACTTGGCGTGGTCTTTGCCAACGCCGATGTGGGCGTGGAGGAGCATGTCCAGTTTCTGGCCCGCTCGTAGTTTGGCGATCATGATATCTGGATACGCGGCCTCGATCGGTTCCGGCCAGTTCTTCTGCCGGTCACCGATCGGCTCCCACACCAGGTCTCGGGCGTACACGTGCCGATGATGGTACTTCTCCGCTGGTTCTGCATCCGCCGCCACACCCCGTTTCTCAGTGCATGCGACTTCGAGCTTGAGCACGACGGTGTTGTAGTCAGTCCGCTCCATACCCTCGAAGTTCTCCTGCTCGTTCTTGGGCACAAACCACGTCATCGAGTCAAGGGCGTCGAGGTCACCTTTGAGCGGAATGAGCCCCAAGCGGTGGGACAGGACTTCATCTGCAATCACCGACGTGTTGTTCTTGACATACACCTTCTCGATGGCGAGTGTGGGTACTTCGGCGAGTAGAATGCGGCGGAAGGCGTTGGCCAGGGCGGCGTCAATACCCACGAGCGAGAACACGGCTTCGGCATAGTCATTCTGGTGGAAATTGATGCTGAGGCCGTCGTGGAACCTGTCGAGCGACCACGACAGATCTTCGCCGGGATGATGGAGAGGGAAGTCGGTTGACGTGGTGTTGGTGACGGTCTCGCGGTTGATGTTAACGATCTGGGAGAGCGTCAGCAGAACTAGTAATCAGCGTGGACCGCTTACCTTCCGCCGGGCTCGGTCGTCGGCCGCGCCCTGAGACGGTGCCATATGTGCAAAGGCGTGACTAAGTGTGAGTACAGGATATATATGGTGTATAATAATAGTGCATACTGACGAGGATATAAAAAGATCAAAAACTAGCGTCCGGAGAATCGTCGGGCCGGAGTGCGCTCCTATTGGCTGAAATCCTGACCAATGAGAGAGCTTCGATTCGTACTCGGTCTGGTGAACGAGTGGTACTGCAATAATACGCACCGACAACAGTCTTCGAGCTGACGCACCTGTCCTGGCGGTGGGAAAGCCAGATTCACCACACTGCTCGGGCCTCGTCCCGCCACGGCAATGGCAGCAGCATCTCTCGCCCGGTTAGCTGGCAGGCACACCACCAAGCGGCTGTGCCTCGGACCTACGTCGACCTCATTCCAGCCCATCTCCGTCAATAGACAGAAGGGCTTTCTATCAAGATATATCTCAGGTTCAACTCGCCGGAATGCCACACCGCTAGGGGAGCCGCACGGCACGAAGCTGATCGAAACTGACAGCAATTTCGTGCCACTGGAGGCGTCTGACGCACCTCCCACAGACAAAAAGGACGCACAGGATTCGAACAAGACAGCAGACCTCAACCCGGAAGATGTGTATGAGACGAGGAAGGTGCGGCATTACACGGTCAACTTCGGTCCCCAGCACCCGGCCGCCCATGGTGTGCTCCGGCTGATTCTCGAGCTCAACGGTGAAGAGATTGTGCGCGCCGACCCTCACGTCGGGCTCTTGCACAGAGGCACGGAGAAGCTGATCGAATACAAGACCTACCTGCAGGCTCTGCCGTACTTTGACCGCTTTGACTACGTCTCGATGATGACTAACGAGCAGTGCTTCTCGCTTGCAGTTGAGAAGCTGCTGAACATTGAAATTCCCGAGCGAGCCAAGTGGATTCGCACGTTGTTCGGTGAAATTACTCGCATTCTCAATCATCTAATGTCGATCCTGTCGCACGCCATGGATGTCGGCGCTTTGACGCCCTTCTTGTGGGGTTTCGAGGAGCGGGAGAAGCTGATGGTAAGCGCTGTCCGTACCGGATCCGATGAGGGTGCTGATGAGTGACCAGGAATTCTACGAGCGAGTGTCCGGCGCTCGTCTCCACGCTGCCTATGTGCGGCCGGGCGGTGTTAGCCAAGACATCCCCCTGGGTCTCCTGGATGATATCTACGCATGGGCAACGCAATTCGGCGACCGCATTGACGAGACCGAGGAACTGCTCACCGACAACCGAATCTGGATCGGGCGCACCAAGGACGTGGGCGTCGTCTCGGCCGCAGATGCGCTGAACTACTCCTTCTCTGGTGTCATGCTCCGAGGCTCCGGAGTGCCGTGGGACATCCGAAAGAGCCAGCCGTACGATGCGTACGACAAAGTCGAATTCGACGTGCCCGTCGGCGTCAACGGCGACTGCTATGACCGCTACCTTTGCCGTATGGAGGAGTTCCGCCAGTCGCTGCGCATCATCTTCCAGTGTCTCAACAAGATGCCCGCGGGCCCAGTCAAGGTCGAAGACTACAAGATTGCGCCTCCGCCACGTGCGGCAATGAAGGAGAACATGGAGGCTTTGATCCACCATTTCCTGCTTTTCACCAAAGGCTACACCGTGCCGCCGGGCGAGACATACAGTGCGATTGAGGCTCCCAAGGGAGAGATGGGCGTCTTCATCGTCAGTGACGGAAGCGAGCGGCCATACCGATGTAAGGTGCGAGCCCCAGGCTTTGCCCATCTCGGAGCCATGGACCAGATCAGCCGAGGACATCTCCTGGCCGACGCTGTAGCCATCATCGGTACTCTTGATCTGGTATTTGGTGAGGTAGACCGTTGAGCTCTTGCCTGAAGTACTCATTGAGGCCTCGTATATACAATAGAAATGTACGAATTCAAGATTCGGGCCTCAGAGCTGGCTCAGAGTTTTCTCCAATTCTCATCTGTCTGGGGTATGCCTCCCTTCTTAGAAGCACTTTGCTACACTGCAAGTCCTCACTCCTTTCTCACTCCTTCCTTACTCCTTCCTCACTCCTTCCTCACTCCTTCCTCACTCCTTCCTTACTCCTTCCTCACTCCTTCCTTACTCCTTCCTCACTCCTTCACTCCTTCCCCACTCCTTCCTCACTCCTCCCTCATTCCTTCCTCACTCCTTCCTCACTCCTTCTTCACTCCTTCCTCACTCCTCCCTCACTCCTTCCTCACCTTTGCCTTCTCTCACGCTCTCCTATATCCCTACCCTCTCTATCTGTCCTAATACCTTGTATGAATCCCAGGCAACATTGCCCACTTTAATTCATCCGACATTAAGATCAGCGATAACGAAAATGGCGGATCGCCTGTCGGCAAGAAGCTATTGCATCGATCCTACAGATATCAATCGTCGACCAAATTGAGTCCAAGAAGAAAGTCAAGAAGCTCCATGATGTCGCCAACGCTCCCGACACTGCCATTCACCGCAAATCCTGATTGGCCAGCAGAAGTATCTTGCAACGTGGCTGGGTGCCAACTTCCTCGGGACCATCATTTCAAGTCGCGCGAAGCCTTCGGCCGGCATCTGAACTCCTACCATCTATTTGATACCGGTAAGGCCCGGGAATACATTGGCAAGACAGCCACTGTATTGTGCAGTCCCCCCCTCGTAGTACCAGCGCCTCATATTTGACTACGATGTGTCTGTTTCCAGCAGGCAAGAGTACTGCAGAATTTGCCACTTACGACGACTATATACGTCACCTCAAGAGAACACACAAGCTGACTCCTGTATAATATCCGCCGAATATGCCTACTACAAGCACTGTCCGCCTTCGTCCTCGCCCGGGCGTCTCGACCATAGACGTGTCCTTACTGGTCGAACACCATTTCGAAGCTGGACGCTGCGCGCATGCGCATTGCTCCAGCTCTGAACCCATTGATACAGACAGACGTACCCTTGTGGACCACCTGACCGTGTCACATGGTGTAGCCACTTCCGAAGCACCCAAGTACTTCACTGGACCAGCCAGAGATTGCTCTATTCTACGGGACCATATGCCTGCATCCTGATTGCACCGGCAACCGCAAGTTCTTCTTTGATCGAAAGCAATACATACAGCATGTGAAAACAGTCCACGCATTGAGCACATTCACAGAGATCAGTTCTTTTCAGCTGTGGTAGAAGCTCAAATATAGCACTACAAGGATAGCATACAAGTAAGTTGGCATCTGCGACAGACAGCAAGGTGATGTCAATGCATTGGTGTTAGAGCATACTATGGAGGCAGGAATTACCCCTACACATGGATATGCTTGTCATGACTGTAAGAAAAAGAGTATTATATGTGCGGCACAGGTGCAAGAGCTAGTCACGGAATACAATAGATAGCATTCGTCAGGCAGCATGGCCTTTAGCTGAAAAGTACTGGTTAGTCATCTTTACTAGAGCTCCTTCTACCAGTTGTAATCATCCGGACCATCTCCAATCATATTCGCCCATTTACTTTCACCTGATCCACTCAGCAACCTGTTACTTTTGCAGCCATCGCTCGACATTGGACTCTTGAGACAATCTTAGGGATCATCATCTTCATCCTCAGCTTCCAAGTCCTGGGCATCTGCCGCTGACATCTTGCTGACCTTGTATATTTCTACCCTTGGGTGGTCCTTGAGAATGGCGGTGCCGGTCTTGGTGAATTTTCCCATCTCGCGTCGACAAACTTGGTAGGCTTGTAGACCTCCTTTGTCTTGGAGTCCAACCAGACTCCTGGCTCGGCCTCCTCAAGGTCGACGATCTCGTCATGAGTCTGTTGGCCCTCTTCAGCTGCCACCAGCTCATAATGTCCTCCACCTGGATTGGGCATGACATATGGTTCCAGATCCTCGTCGTCGAGTTAGTCCTGCTACCTGGTAATTAGAGCTACCTCGCTAATGGAGTGGCCATCACATTCCCCATCCGAATCTTGGTCGCCTCCCGCGTGGCCGTCTCCCTTGTCACCGTCGTTGTCTTGGTCGTTATCGCCTCTGTTGCATTCCGACCCAGACTCCCACGATCTCAGTCTAGTCGATGGGAAGTTCCTGGGTCGAAGGCCTGAGAGGGGTCACGGTGTACTCATCGTCCTTGAGCTCTGCAACTTTCTTGTTGTGCCTGATCTCCTTAAGCCAAGTCGCTGGCCAGGTGGCATGCCTGTGAGATCATGATTGTACGCGACGAGTGACACTTTAAGTGCAAGCTGATCAATGCTCTTGAAGATTGTAGACGCCATCTTGAGCTTGGTAAAGATGCCGATCCAATCTCCAACCCTGTCTCGTATGGTGGAGACGAAGTAGCCGGTGAGATTGTAGTGACCTACTTCTCAGTTGACTGTTTGTGGGGCATCTGCTACGCACTAACCATTTTGGCCATGACTAGATCGCCAAGTCTCCTGTGCTAACCTTTCAAAAAGGAAAGGCTCAGTCCGAAATTAGCAACACCTCAAGTTCCACTCAGGTCAGTCATACAGGTGCCAGGTACCATCCCAAGCGACGTGGGCGCCCAGCTACCCTCACTGTCCGTGGTGGCAAGAATCATCAGTTGAACCTCCGACGAGAGCAGCTTGACGCTCAATGCAAGACTGAGGCCACGCTCGACACAACCGAAGACCATGAGATTCAAGACGCTCTCGAGAAAGACATTGCTCTTCGCACCGCAGGTATCGCAAACACACTTGATGAATATCTCCACAACCTGTTTGCCCACTAGCCCGCGTCTGGCTTTAGCCATGATGTCTACAGTTTTGGCGGACAAGTCGTGGGTGCCAAAAGAGTACCCCACAGATCGATCCTGAAACCGGCCGTAAGCCTACTCTCTTACCTGCTCCATTTGTTTAGTTTGGCTGCTGCTGCTGCTGCTGCTGCTGTGTGTGTGTGTGTGTGTGTGTGTGTGTGTGTGTGTGTGTGTGTGTAGTTCCTGAGGACTACTACGACCTTTCAGAAGGAGAAGGAGCCTTAGGATGGCGTCCGCGGCGTATGCGAGAGGACCCGAACCAGTCGCTCTACAAATTTGGTGATGGTCATATCAAGTGCTCCGACCCTCTTGATGACGAGATCTTTGGAGGAGCTTCGCCTCCCTCAACCGCCTGACTGGGATTTCGACAGCGCCGATGCGAGCTCAGCTAGCTATGTCCCCAGGTCAGGGAACCAGCGTACCAGCCGCAAGAAGGACAAGAAGCAGAGCCAGAAATCCAACAAAATCAAGATCGAGGGCTTGGCCAGTGGCGATGAGATCCAGATGGACACAGGCAACCATCAAGAATAGAGCCCAGCATAATATCTTCTCCAACCGTCAATCAACCATCCCATGCAGATCCTCGAACACCAGTATTACCATTGAAGCAGCCCCTTTTTCCTCCCCCTTGCTGATTGCTGATTGCGTGACTCGGTGCTAGGCGACCAGCCGATGCGCGCCCGTTTCATTCTCGGTCACGTGCCTAAGGGGGCCCCTCGCAATTGCCACCCGTCGACCTCGCCAAACACGGCATAATTACTTTAATACTAATAATAATAAAGTTAATTCAATGGGTGAATTTGATTCTGCCAGGCGCCCCCTGCTAATACAGTAGTTACTGTTTTGACCGCGAATTGCCAGGCATCCTGCGAACCCCCGCGTCAGGGCCCGTTTTTAGCCCCCCGCCCCAAGCAGAGATCGGCAGCGTAGAGTATCTCGTGTTGGTACCCCACCAAGGCCAATGCCCAAGGCCGAATTCGAGGGCCAGGCTATTACTATCCCAGGGAGCACAGAGCTGCCTGTGACTTGCTCAGCCCTGCGCCTGATCTCTGGTTTGTGCAACTCCTTCAGCTATCTCCTTGGATTTCGTCTTCCTTAAGCACCGGCCGCCATCACGCTGCCCAGCCTTGCCTTTGCTTCGTGACTGCAGTCCTTCCCCATCGCCCTTAGCATCGAGAGCACCTGCCCCTCGTACCTACCCACCCCCACCTGCCCTGTTGCTACTCTTTCCCCAAGTGCATCTTGCCTCACAGCCTTCACCACCACCTGGCACTTTCCCCAGTGTGCCTCCTGTTCCAACGAGCAGGCGCGACCCCGATAGCGACCGCGCGGGCCTGGCCTGTATCCACGAACCATCATGAGTTGTAAGTTTGTTGTCGCGCCTCTGAGACCAGTCCCTATCACTATCTACCCCATTGATATTTCCTTTGAACGGCGACTTGGATCCGCGCAAAGTGTGTTCACATGACACCATGGTCCCGGCCTGCTGTTATCATTCTTCTTCTCCTCGCGAGGGCGTTGACACTTTGCTTGCAGTCAACACGATGCTGAACAAGCTGCAAGGCCAGCCGGAGAGTTACGACAAGAAGGCCCAGTACAAGTTCGGCCGCACTCTCGGCGCAGGCACCTATGGCATTGTCAGAGAGGCTGATATTCACGGCCGCAAGGTGGCTATCAAGATAATACTGAAGAAGAACATCAAAGGCAATGAGCAGATGGTCTACGATGAGCTGAAGATGCTCCAGAGCCTCCACCATCCTCACATCGTCGCCTTTGACGATTGGTTTGAGTCAAGGGTGGCGTGCTCCCCGCATTCCCTACCCTCACACATAAGCTGACCTGCACCAGGACAAGTACTATATCGTCACCCAGCTGGCCACTGGTGGAGAGCTGTTCGAGCGTATTTGCGACCAGGGCAAGTTCACAGAGAAAGACGCATCACGTACAATCAAAGAAGTCCTCGAAGCCGTTGACTATCTGCACGACCGGCAGATCGTCCACCGAGGTAAGCGTGTCGAGGCCCAGCCTGCCACATGGCCAGCTGACATTGTGTGTGTAGATCTCAAGCCCGAGAATCTCCTCTATCTCAGCCGAGCGTCCGATTCCGAGCTGGTCCTCGCCGACTTTGGCATTGCCAAAATGCTCGATACACCTGGCGAGGTCCTGACCACTATGGCCGGTTCCTTCGGATATGCAGCGCCCGAAGTCATGCTCAAGCAGGGCCACGGCAAGGCTGTTGACATGTGGTCCCTAGGCGTCATCACCTACACTCTCCTGTGTGGCTATTCTCCCTTCCGCGCCGAAAACTTGCAGGATCTCATCGACGAATGCAAGTATGGCCGCATCGTTTTCCACGAGCGATACTGGAAGGACGTCAGCAAGGATGCCAAGGACTTCATCATGACCCTCCTGCAGCCTGATCCCAAGCAGAGAGCGACCAGCAAGCAAGCCCTCAAACACATTTGGCTATCCGGTGAGACTGCTTCTGATCACGATCTCCTGCCCGAGATTCGGTCCTACGTGGCCAAGGCCAAACTCAAGCGCGGCATCGAGCTGGTCAAGCTTGCCAACCGCATCGAAGCTCTGAAGATCCAGGAAGAGCCCCAGGAGCCAAACTCTCCCGATGCCGGCGATATTCCAGCAAATTTACCCATCGACAGCAAGGCCATGGCCGGAGACTCGGCCACCCCTGCCTCCGTGGCCGTGGATTCCAGCGCGAAGACCCGTCTTCCCAATGCGGCCAATTCAGCAATCTTCCGCGAAGTAGTCATGGCCAAGGTGCGCGAGATTAAGGCAAACAAGGAGACCGACCAGCTAATTGCCAATGCACATCAAGAGCATGAGCGGCGGAAGAGCTTCCAAGGCACCAAGCCAGAAAACATCGGCGGTACAGGCGGCACGTAAAGGCGTCGAGGGTCGGAGTGCATGTGCTGATGAGGATGAACTTGCCTTTTCAAATACTGCCACAAGCCTATGATTGACATTCCACAGAAGCCAGGCTTCCATTTCCCTAATGGTGCTCTATCCACGCCCTGAATTTGCCTCCTTAACACCCAACCCCACTCCCGCCTTGGCGTGGCTGCCTTGTGGCGGCCCCACTTAGCTCTCCAGCCGCCCTCTCCCCCAGTTTGTACAGTACGGTACTTCTGTTACCATCTGACCATGGATCTGCCATCAACATCAAACTTAGATACTTTGTAGACTTATTAGAGTCTTAAAGGCCCGGGTCGAAAAGACACTTTCCTTCTTCCACAGCCTTGACCTATATCATCTTCCCAATCCATTGTCCTGGCGTCTCCCCGCCCGCCACCAAGACCCGCAGCCACTATCACCACCACGTGGACAGACTAGCAATCAGGCAAACTCAAACATCTGCCTGCCATCAATTCCATCTCGCCTTACTTCTCCTCCCCTTCCCCCCTCCTCCTCCTTCCTTCCTCTGCAGACGCCATGTTCGCCGCCAAAAGACTAGGCAAGGAGTTGGCCAAGGCCAAGCAGAAGTTGCCGCCCGGTATCGAACTCATCAAAGCAGATGACTTCCACGAATGGCAGATGGACATCCGGGTCCTCGACGATAATCCACTCTATAAGGGCCAGATCTTCAGACTCAGCTTCATATTCAACAATCAGTATCCAATAGGTCAATCGCTTATAAGCCCACAAGCACCTTCGTATCTTGACTGACTCGATTACAGAGGCCCCGGAAGTCTGTTTTATTCATGTCCCTCCGTCACAGCAGCCATCCTCGCCCTCGAATCCCATAGATCTCACAGATCCCGCTTCGTCCCAACCCACGGGCCGCCCGATTCCTATACACCCTCACATCTACTCCAACGGCATCATTTGCCTCGACCTTCTCGGTACAGCGGGTTGGTCTCCTGTCCAATCCGTCGAGAGCGTCTGTATGTCGCTGCAAAGCATGTTGACGGGGAATTCCAAGAACGAGAGACCTCAGGGCGATGAGCAGTTCTGTCAGAGTATGGGCGTTCGCGGACCCGACGGCTGGACTGGGTGGCGAGGCGGTGGACACGGCCGAGGCTTAAAAGACGTTAGATTCGCCTACGACGACGATACAGTGTGAGAACTTGGCATTTCATCACAACAGCCCCGGGGGGCCTCTTCAGAACATTGGTACCTGTGCGTAGGTGGGTAGAAAGAACGGTTTTTTTGGATTTTCCAACAGGCAAACAGTGAATGACGGCGCAGAAATTGCATTTGTGCGATGAGCCATGGTCGTGATTAAGCGAGGGGATGGACAGCATTTTGACCCAAGCGGTCGTATGAATGGAGCTCCAAGGCCAAATGGGTATGGAGTTATGAGCTATGGAGATTGACTTCATATCTTTCTGCGCAGTAGGGTTGATCTGAAATACTGTACTCAGCATTCATACCAAAGAGACGGATTTGATGAGGCTGCTCGCCGGGAACATTGCTGCGGCCTAATCGGCTAGATTATTTGGTCTCGACTAGGATTCACAGTTCACGCTCCTCCTCCCTTGGGCATACTCCAAAAGTTCACAGGTCACCGTTCCGACTCTAGAGACATCTGAGCTACTGCACGCACAGGGGAGTTTTTATTAGGACACAGATCTCATGACACGAGAGGCTTGTAGCCGTCATGACCAAAGTCGCAGTCAGGCCATACAGACAGAATTGTGAATCTCTGTTTGCTTGTTGGCACCGGAACATGTTAACTAGTGGCCTTATAGATGTAGACTATTATAAGTTACTAGGGGTAACAGGCACCTCGCCAAGGCGAGTTGTGTAGGGGCGCAATTCAGTTCGAATTAACGGTAGTCCACATTTTGCTTGGGAGTTATAAAATCATTCTATAAAAGCGTAGGATCAATCGCTATAGGTAGCATATACAAACTCGTTCTATCTGCTAACAGGTTAGGTATATAGGGATATACAACAGCTGTTGTAGATCCCCCCTGTGACACACGTTGCAGATTAGGCCCCTACAACAGTAAGAAACAATAAATAGAGGTCAAAAGAGTAAAGAAGTTTGGTATTTAGAAGTATTATAGAGAGTTGGTGGAGTAAGACCTTAGCATACATGATATTCTTGGTTGTAGATCTTGCTGTAGGTACCGCAGAATCTGCTGGGGGTAGCAGTAGAGATAGATTCGCTATATCTGTTACCCGGGAGAGTGCAATATATAGTTGACCATGTGTAAACAGCGGAATACACAAATCAACCCCAACATGGTTAAATGACTAGCCTTGAGACTTGTTGATTATCATAGCAAAGCAAAGGCAAAGGCAAAGTGGAAACTGTGTCCTACTTACCACATAAGGTAGCTTACCCTCTATAGAGGATAGTTTAATCAAGGGTATCAGATAGATCTAGCTATCAAAACCACCACCAAGGATATAGGCTTCAAGACAGCGGCGACCTAGGTGAGTAATAACTATATGAGTACTGTTGCAGAGGCCCTCTTTAGGATAGAGGTTCTGTAATAGAATCGTAGGGGCGCCAGTTTTCAGGGAGAGTTGTGATTGTCGGCGGGGCGTGTGGTGTGATGATTGGCAGGGTGTGTGTTGTGATGGTCGGAGGGGCGTGTGTTATGATGGTCGGTGGGGCGTGGGTTGCGATGGTGGGGGGGGGTGGGTTGTAATGGTCGGCGGGGGGTGGGTTGTGATCAATTGGCGGACATCGCGATCGTCGATATCGGGTCGAGAATGGGGGGATAGGAGAGTGATATATAAACTCAATGGATTGATATTGCGATCGAAATGGAGGTATAGAGCGCGTGTTGCGAAGTCACGTGATGGGAAATATGGTGTGTCAGGATTTTGATGGGGTGGTGGGTCTCGGAAAAAGAACGGGCCGGGAAATAATCACGTGACAATGCAAATATAGGCCAATCGGATTGCTTCGTATTCTTGCTGTATTATTATATAGATAGATTGTGTCTCCTCGCCCTATCGAATTGAGAGGAAATGTGAGGGGGCCAAAATCCAGTTCATGAAGCTATAATAAGTGGAAGCGCTCTAACTGCTCTCCAAGTCATTCGATATGCTCGACATCTGAACCTGTTGCAACGAAAAACTCGGATTTCCAGTCAATACTTGAATTGATATAGCAACAATCAGAGGAACAACTTCCGTTGCGTCTTCCAAACCACTCTCTACATCTCTCGGGCCTTCCTTCATCATGAAACAGACACACCCTTATACAGCATCCCAATATAGAGCGGATGCTGGCTGTCCCCTGACCTGGATGTGTCGCTGCTGTTTTGTGAATAAGATTGAAGGAACTATGAAAAAGGAAGCTGATGAGTATTATCATCGCACCAAAAGTAGGCCCGGTACAATTATTGGTCGTCCGGCAGGTCGCGAAGCCTACATCGGACAGTCCGCTATGCGATATGAACTACAACAACAACAACCTCGTGATGGTGCAATGCGGGTAACGCAGGGCGACAAGGAGGAAGATCATGATCAGCAGCACACAGATTCTTCAGACTTGAAAAGCCCCACTTTCGTTCAGGATGTTTCGACGCATTAAGAGGATGAGCAAACTTACTGCTTCTGCTACAGTGCTTAACAAAAGGCCGAGATTTGGATTAATAATTGCGATGATACCCCGAATGTCTACCCGGCTGTGCTAGGTCGAGATACCTATTCTACCGTTGATATTCTAATACGGTCTTCTTTGCTTCAAATCAAAGTCATCTCACAAATTACAAGCATCTGTCAACCTCAATCTACCGATCTGCCCGTCCTTTGACTTTTGTTTATCTCTACGGCGTCATCAATATTTCACAATGAAGCCCTCTCCGCAGAATGGAGATGTGCTTCCGTCTTCGGTTTTGTCTGTATGCTTACGCTACATGTGTCTCCCGCCGCCGACTTGGATGACAGTCCATCTGGTCTCCTCCGATACGGGTTTGGCATCAGGGTTCCATTACTTCCATCATTCTGGCCACAAGTCTTAGTATATGAAGCCAACATTTTGGTCCAAGTGGAGCCTTCGCTCTCTTTTAATCCAGTCGCTTGGTGGCAAACCACCCCGGAGCGAAAAGTACCATTACCAGGGATGCAGTTTAGAGACGATTGGTCCACAGCCTCAGGAGGAGAGAGGGGTCGAAGGTATGAGATCAAATGTGGACTACATGCAAAGGATTGCTATCTAGTCGTCCGTTCTCCCAGCGCTCAAAGAGCTAAGGATTAGACTCGGAGTTGTTTTGCACATCTTTGCTTTGATCTCATCGGTTCATAAGTACAGTTTCACGACGAGGTAGACATTTTTCCAGAATATCCGGTGCAACTCTTGCGGGATGTAGTTTGATGTTCATGATCTACTTAGAGTATTAACTATCCATCCCGCGATTAGGCCCTACAGGAGGACGCTAAGTTAGTCTCAACGGGCTACAGTTTTTCCCAAAACAGGTGGTGCCAAACCGACATCCAGACCCCGGCCATCACCATCATTATTATAATACAGTATTCGAAACCTTTTTCAGCCATCTTTTATTAGCGACAACACATGAGAGAAAAGGCTATGCCCAAACCAAAAACCCTTCTCAAGCAATACGCCAACAACAACAACAAAAAACATAAAGGAAAAGACACTCCCGTTCTCGAGACAGCAGACGACTTCCTTGCCGTGGGGGTCGAGTACGAGGACTCAGCGGGAAAATGGCGCGCTGGCGATGCGGTCAAGGCCTTACGCTTCTTTGCCCGTGCCGTCAACGTGTATGATCAAGGGCTTGCGCGGTTTCCAGGGAATTTTGATCTCGCGTATAATAAGGCCAGAGTCCAACTTGAGGTGGCCACACATCCGTTGCTTGTGGACAAGTTGGATGTGAGTGTGGCGGCCGCGTTAGAACGGGCGCTGGAGAGTCACTACATTGCGTTGCGGGTGGAGGGTGACGCGGAGAATGCAGATCTATTATTTAATACGGCGCAGGTTTTGACGGCGTTAGCGGAGGTGGAGGAGGAAGCTGGTGGGGGTGGGCCGAAAGTTTTGAGGTTGTTGGAAGAGGCGTTGGAGTTGTTGACGAGGTGTTGGGATGTGCAGGAGAATAGGTTTGAAGAGGAGACTAGGGAGAGGAGCGAGATGATGAAGGGGTTGAAACAAGAAGAGGAGGAGGGGGAGGAGGAGGAGGAAGATGAGGAGAATGGTGGAGTCAAGTTGGAGCACAGTGGCAATGCTTCAACAGAGGCGGAAGTAGGGAGAACGGCAGAAGAGGATCAGTGGTTCGCAATTGTTGAGCCGGTTACAAAGGATACTCTCATTGACACGCTGCTGACGCAAATCGGTACCTTGACGACACTTTGCGATGTGTTGGCTTCGCTCGGTCCGACAACAAGCCCGAGCTTGCCTTGGATCGAGGAATTCTCCCAGACAATCATCAACAAGAAGCTGCCGGCAGTGGCTAACGATGCGGATGCAGCTCGCCAGGCTGAGATTCGATTAGCCATTGCCAGATTTGCGTCATCTCTTCTCGAGGCTGGCTTCATGCAGGGCAGCCTCGATGCAGCGACATTCAAGCGCGAAAGAGACAACGCCTTCGATCTGCCCGAGGTCACATTGACTGGATGCCAAAGCTACGATGGCTTAGTCGCCAATGCTGAAAGTCTCGCAGCCTTTGAGTCAGCAGTCGCCGAGATTCTCCCCGGTCAAGTCAAACTGGCAGCAATGCGATGGCAGGCTTTGGTGTCGGCAACGTCATGCCTTGCCACGGCGGCAAAGTTGACAGGCAACACGCAGGACGACACGGCCAAGACCCACTTGCTGAGAGGCAACGCGTCACTGCACCAGTATCAGATGGCAGCGCCACCACTGGCATACGCACAGGCCATTAGCAACAAAACGCAGCTGCTGAAGAATGCAGAGGTCTTTTACAGGAACGCGAGCAAACTGTATCAAGATGAGGAGCAGAAAGCGCAGGCAGATTTGTGGTCAAGCCTAGTCCAAGCCCTGAATGCAAACGACGCGGATGGCGGAGCAAAGCTGGCAGCCCACCCCAGAGGTCAAGCTTGGGTGAGAAAGCAGATGCAGAACATGCTGGATGAAGGACTGTTGCCAGAAGCCTTCCAACTATGACCTGCTGGGTGGATAGGGAGATCGTCCTAGGGATTGTCTGACAGAATATATGGAAATGTGTGACCATCGGCCATCAGGCAGGAAGACGCGAGATGTTGGCCCAATTTGCAGTGTCGATTGTCTGGAACTGTTAGTATCAGTCTGTCGTTGCTCGGAAGATTTAAAAGGACACGTGCCCGGTTAGTGAAGAACTTCTTCATTACTCCTTTTGGTCTCTCAGTCCATACAGGTCCTTGTGCGAGGTCAGTAAAGCGCAATGTTTTGGAGGGAGTGTGAAGAAGCCTTGGGACCACAATGTGTGTGAATAGGTGCCTCAGCAGCTGGCCAGTCTCCAAAGTAGAGAACCCGGCAGGTGTGGCCTATGAGGTCCCACTGTAGACAAGAAGGCATTTTCGTATAGTTTTCTACACTACCGGTATCTTGTATTGGCTGTTGAGCTGTGACAATTCGCGCGCTTTACCTGCAAGTTTACAGCACGCCTTAAATCTTCTCTGCAAAAAAACCCGGGGGTGGAATCTATGCACAATGCCATCATCGTCTCCCATTCTCTAAGCACACTTTCAGACAGTGTTGGTCTCAAATTTAGCACCACGTGCCGGCACCGCCAAGCCAGGATTTTGATGTTAAGATAAGGGACAGAGCAGTGCTTTCTCCAGGCCGAATCACAGTGTCATCGACTCATTGGCGCCCATGCCTTGGAAGCGACGACAGCGTCAGCTAGGTAAGCGTCTATTCGCCCATGCAAAATAGACCTCCCACCGGCCCGCAGGAACTGACTCCTTCCGACCACTCGCGCACAGTCAGCAAGTGTCCAATTTAGCAATAGCCCGCTCCCACAACGCACCATTATCGTTACACAGGTTCGATGGCCCCTGCGAGAAAGGAGTGGTGTGAGCCAGCTTGAAGCTTGAGCAGCCAACAACTTGTCAGTCTTGGTGCGACAGGGCAATGTCCGATTCGCCACAAGCGCTCTTGGCCTTGGACAGTGACGGTTTCGTGTGCTGTTGCCCTGTGCGCAGGTTTTTTTTTCTGGTTTCCAGGGGCCAGGATTCTGGTGCAGCGGCAGGCCTGTTTTCACAAGCGAGACACTGAAGCAGTCAATGCGATAAAGCAGTCAGCAGTCAGCAGTCAACAGTCAGCAGTCAGCTTTTGCATGTTCTGACTGACGCCATGGCGCATGGACGACCGAGTTGACTGTGCAGTGGGACTGATTATTATTACCGTATTCTGCTCGGTGGATTCAAACCTTGGCTGTGTCGGCAGTGAGTGAGTCCGAGCCGAGATTTTTTTCTACACAGAAACTGTACAGAGTTATCGACCCAGAGCGTCACACCCCAACGCAGATCACGGGCGTCAATCAGCTGGTGTTCCCAGTTAGATGATGATGACGGCAAAAATTCTACTCTGAGCATTCGGAGATGCTTGGTCCATGCTATCTGGGGAAGGATAGGCGGTGGAGACAGGATTCGACAATTGCCGTAACTTACTAGGAGCGTCGAAGCAGTCGGAGCTTGAGCTAACTACCGTTGCAGCGGAGAGGGGTTCAACGGCGCAGCCATTGGGCGGCTAATTTAGCTAACTAGTGGTCTGAGTGCACCTCGCAGGGAGCTAGGCCCGCCCATCACAACGGGTTACTGGCTCAGCCGGTAAAGGCACAGGTAAGAAGTGGGGGCGCTTGCAGGGCGCAGGCTGCGTTTTCCCCTACCCGAACCACCCTTCACACAGGGCTCGCTGGCGGTTGGCCAGGCATAGAAGCACACCAGAGCAAGATTTCCTCATGCCGCAGTCTGTTGTCTGTAGTCTGTAGTCTCGCAGTCTGGTGCCGTCCCCATTCCTACCATTATTCTGCATCTGCTACAGCCTCTTAGCAGCCTATTGTACTATCATCAGCCATCACCAAACTGCCCTATGTAGCAAACTCGCGTCTGCCTGCCTCCGCCTCTCCCACCACCGCCCCCGCGGACCTCGCCCCGAAGTCCACCCCCATCACCGGCGTCACTCGTCCAATTTTTGCCCCCCGGCAACGACTCCTGCTCACACGCACACGCCTTTTGTGCCCGCAGCAAGCCGTCAGGGCCTAGCTAGGGACACTCGGGCAGCGGTAATACTCGCGCCATGTCGAAATAAGAGCGGCCTCCCTGTGGCTCCTAGTGGGCTGTGCCGACTTTTGCTCACACGTTAACTCTGAACAGCCGGCCCTTTCCAGTGTCCTATCGAGGCAGGAACAATGTCTCGGGATGGCCCGGGACAGCTCGCAATCCTCCCTGTTCCTGCCATCACTGCCCTGATGCAGGATGCCGGCGTCGCCCAGGAACCCCGGGGCATCGCCATGGAACGCTCCTTCAGTGAAGACATCCAAGAGGGCACCCAGGAACTAAAAGAGGCGGCCGAGCAGACCAAGAACATCATCCTCGACCTGAGCCTCGATGGCATTGTCCGCTGGGTGAGCCCCTCGTGGACCGATGTGGTGGGCACCGACTTGGAGCAGGTCAAGGGTCAGCCCATCTCCAAGTTCATCAGCGACAATCCGTTGGTCTTTGAGCCGGCTATCCAGGCACTCAAGTCCAACGCGTCCAAGAGCCAGTTCGTCAAGTTTGCTGTTACCGTCGCAGCGCCCTTAGACATCAATGAGCTGATGGCTGAAGGCGACGAAGCGTCCGAAGAACTCATTAACCAGGACAGTGACGAAGATGAGGCCAAAGCCAAGGACGAAGATAAGGCCAAAGCCAAGGACGAGGACAAGGACGAGGACAGGGACGATGACAAGGCTGCACTGGAACTCGAAGGCCAAGGCATCATGGTGTACGACCGGGCCACCGGCAGCGAGTCACACACCATGTGGATGTTGCAACCGGCCACTGACCCTCTACGCATTGAGATCTCTCTTCCCCAAACCCTGGTCGACTCGCTGGGGGTTGGAGCAGAGATCCTGGCAAATCATCTCACCGATCTGGCTGAAACCGGCAGCAATGATTCTGACAATCATCCGCCTCCATCAACCATCCTATGCCGTGTGTGCGAGAGATATGTCGTGCCCTGGTGGTTCGAGAAACACTCTGATCTCTGCGTACAAGAGCACAAGGCCGAGATGGATGTGCAGATGGTCCAGGAGTCGCTAGCCGAGCATAGACACGCCATTGTCAAGATTCTCGATGCCTTCGAAGCCCGTCAGGGTCGTCAGAAGGCCGGTGAGAGTGTACCCGGCACCCAGCCTGAATACAAAGGCCAGCCAATTGGCTCAGCTTCAACAGCGTCGTCGTCTGGCCAAACTTCCAAGGCCACGAGCCCGTATCGGTCAAGAAGTCCTTCAATTGCCGGTCTGGCACCGACGCGTCCTCGATCCTTCATCGTGCGTCGACCACTCGTACGCATCGTTGAGCTAATCTTGGATTTGTGTGACACTGCGTTGGAAATCAGCACCCCTTCAATCAAAGAAGGCAAGATAAGCGACGATGACGATACCGACGACGACTTTCAGACACAGTCACCCTCTTCAGAGTCACGCATCTCACAAGTCCTGGGGTGGCAGCAACCGAGCAGTCTCGACAACGAACCCGCTCTGATGGCATTGGCATCAGACACAGAAAAATTTGCTCGAGCCAAGGTCGAAATGGTATATCGACATCAATCCATCCTGGAATACTCGGAAAGAATCCGCCAAGAGTGCATGGCTGAGGTCGATGCTTGCATCTCAGAAGCACTCCTCAAGGCTGAGCGCGCCCATGCCGGCGAGGACCTGTCCTCCAGTGAGAGTGAGGGTGAAGAGAAAGAAAGCGCGGCCAACCAGTTGTCCCAAGCTGCCTCGTCTCCCAGCTTTTTTCCCGAGTCTTTGTCTGACGAGCCCACTCCTATAGCTTTGCCACACGATGCTGAACCGACATCGTACGTTGGCATCAAGTCGATGGCCCAAGCTCTGCGGAATCCAAACGATATGCAACCCCTCGCCCGACTAGGTCAGAGTCGCGCGTCATCGCAAGCTGTGTCCACTGGCTCCAGCAGCCCTGCAGAATGTCCGACGCCGAAGTCACGCAGAGGAACCCAACTATCTCAGGCACAGCCAATCCCCAATCATCGCTCAAGGTATGTCGACGATGTGAATGATAGCGACGGGAGTCTGCCCTCATCATCCCTCGCTTCGAGCCACATACGCGCTGAATCACCAGCCTCTCAGTCCGATCTGGGCATCTCTCGTACCCGCAGTTCGCGCGAGAGGAACCGACGCAGCATGCATCTACATACTCTTGGATCCAACTCTCCTCAACGTCAACAATCGCCTAGTCGCTATCCGCCGCCGCCGCCGTCTCCTTTGCGTCTTTCAAAGGCACGCATCCCGAGTACGGAGAGGTCAACATCACCTATTGTCTCGCCACTCCTCACCGCGGGCGAGTTCGTGCCTCAGAATGCGCCAGTTCACCACCACCGAAGACAGTCCTCTATGCATTCATCAGATCTGCGTGCTCCAATTTCCCCTCACCTTAGCTCTATTCCTCGGCCTCAAGAACGTGCCATGCCTCCCTCTATCAAGGATTTCGAAATCATCAAGCCCATCAGCCGCGGTGCCTTTGGGAGCGTCTACCTGGCCAAGAAGAAGCGGACCGGCGAATACTTCGCCATCAAAGTCCTGCGCAAGTCCGACATGATCGCCAAAAATCAAGTCACCAATGTCAAAGCCGAGCGGGCTATCATGATGTGGCAAGGCGAAAGTAACTTTGTTGCAAAGCTTTATTACACCTTCTCCAGCAAGGACTGCCTCTTTCTTGTGATGGAGTATCTCAATGGAGGTGATTGTGCTGCCTTGGTAAAGATCCTCGGCGGTCTAACCGAAGATTGGGCAAAGAAGTATATCGCAGAAGTCGTGCTTGGTGTCCAGCACTTGCATACTCGTGGCATAGTTCACAGAGATCTGAAGCCAGATAATCTGTTGATCGATTCCAAGGGCCATCTGAAGCTCACCGACTTCGGCCTCTCGAGAATGGGCTTGGTAGGACGTCAAAAGAGAGCTCTCAAGCAGCCGGATGACGTGGTTCCAGATCTGCTCAAGAACGGCCCATTTCCACAATCAGATTCGAATCCAGCTACACGGTCGGCTTCCTTCGACTTCCATGGACAGAGCTCGTCCCCGGCGCAGACTCCACTGATGACTCCTGCGCTCTCTGGTGGTCTTGATCCCCCATCCTACTTCAGTCTGAACGCCGAAAGATCTCTCAGCAGAGGTCTCTCCAGAAGGCCCTCTGGCTACAGGAGTGATAGTGGCAGTGTCTCGAGCCACGATCTCCACCATGCATTCAAAAGCCTTGCTCTTCATGATAATGAATCGCACCCCAGCTCGGCCCACTCCCGCAGCGGGCTCATTGAAGAGGAAGGTGGCAGCATAGGCAGTGACTCTCCAGATCTACTCCCTCTGTCACAATCAATGAGCAACATTACCGTCCCTCCTGCGCCAGCCTCGCATGAAATGCTCCCTCCGCCAACCGCACTTTTCGACCCCGGCGAGAGTGACAAGCGCTTCGTCGGCACCCCAGACTACCTCGCACCTGAAACCATTAATGGCAAAGGCCAGGACGAGATGTGTGATTGGTGGTCGGTCGGCTGCATAATGTTTGAGTTTTTGTTTGGATACCCTCCATTCAATGCCAACACCCCAGACCAAGTATTCGATAACATCCTCAACAGGCGCATCGCCTGGCCCGAGGACGACGAGGCTGAAGTCAGCGATGAAGCTAAAGATTTGATCAACAAGCTCATTCAGCTTGAGCCAAACGAGCGACTTGGTGCCAACAAAGACGACAAATTCGAGAATGGTGGCCAGGAGATCCAAGCTCATCCGTGGTTTGCTGACATCAACTGGCATACATTGCTCGAGGACGAAGCACAGTTCGTGCCCCATCCGGAACACCCTGAGGACACCGAGTATTTTGATTCCAGAGGTGCTACGCTATCTTCCTTTCCCGAAGAGCTTGAAGATCAGATGTCGCCGCCAGCACTGCCTAATGGCGACTATGGCGATCGTCTTCATGATACCTTGTTCCGAGCTCGACTCCAGGGCAACACTAAGCGTGGCCTCATGCCGCTCCACATACCACCGCATGTCGCTGGAGACTCGAGAAGTCGGCGACTGAGTGAGCCAGTGATTGCAGACGATTTTGGCAATTTCACCTACAAGAATCTGCCAGTGCTGGAAAAGGCCAACAAGGATATCGTCGAGAGGATGCGCAAGGATGCCATGCAGGCACAATCTAGAGTCTATGCTTCGCAGTCGGCTTCTGCCTCCAATACTCCCGCTGTTGGCTCGCCCGCGCCATCCCTAGATGGTAGCCCTATGGTTCCCATGCCAGTCAAACGAGCTTTATCAATCAGCAAGGGGCATCGACCACAGTCACCGTCGGGTCTAGGACCTCTTAACTCGTCACCAAGTAGACCTTTGCAGCCGTCATCGCCTTTACTGGTGCAGTTCTCAACGTCGCAGCATCATGAGAGGCGAAAGACGTCTGGATCTTCTCTATCTAGCGGGTCATTACAACCTGGCGGCTTCTTTGACATATCGGCTGATCTGAAAGGCCCATCGGCAGCATCATCTCCGATCAAGCAGATGCGCGTGTCCGCAGCGGCCTCTCCTGCAGCAAAGGCAACTGTTCCTGCGCGGACCAGTAGTGTCCATGGGCGAGCTAGATCTCAGACGGTTGGTTCTCAAGATGGTGAACCCCCAACTCTACGAGAGGCATTCATCCCCAGCCATCACAAGCGCAGGAGCCAACTTTTCGCCCGAGATGTGTCGCCATCGTCGTCTGACAATGAAACCGCGCAGCAAAAGGCGCTTCTCAAAGTGCAACGCCGGCGACAAAGCTCCCGTCGTTTGTCACAGTTCAATCTCCTCGAAGGCCCAAGCTATCGTCCGTTGGATATCTTAATTGTGGAAGATCACCCTGTGTCAAAGATGGTCATGGAGAAGCTCTTTGAGAAGCTGAAATGCCGGACAATCACGGCCTCCAATGGACCCGAAGCACTCCGACTGGCCGTTAGCCCAATTCCATTCGATATCATCTTTATGGAATTCAAACTGCCTATCATAAACGGCATAGACATCGCTCGCATGATTCGGGATACGAAGAGTGCCAACTCAACCACGCCCATCGTCTGCGTTACTGGCTATCTGAAGGACCTTCTCGAGACCCATCACTTTGATACATTGATGCAGAAGCCACCGACCATTCCAAAGCTAACTGAGGAACTGTGCAAGTTCTGCCAGTGGAAGCCGCCGCCTAGAGATCTCAAGCCTTCAGAAGGGCTGGACATTCCCACCACCGCCGCTCGGACAGATCAGATACCCACGCAAGACAGCCCCAGCTCGGTGACATCTAGTCTGGCCCCGACAATGCCAGATTTCTCTTGGAAAAGTTCCAGTAGAGAAGATTCTATTGGAAGCGGTGGATTCTTTGGCGACCTTGATTCCCTGAAAGCTGACGAGATTCCTTTGATAATTTCACGAGCAGCAACCGATGAGTGGTCCAATCGCGGCGGTCTGGGTATCTCTGACGAGACCTTGACGGCGCAGAGACCACACGGTCAAAGCCATCCACAATTGCTCCATTCGGAATCCGCTCCAGCCACTGCTGAAGAGAAAGAGACTTTGTCGGCGACTGATATCAGGACGCCCATACGTAAGCGGTCCTCTGAGGCTATCCAGTCAAAGCGCGAGCAGATGGCGAAGAGCCGTATCGACACTACAGGGCCCGAAGAAGGTGACGATGAAGATGAGGAGCTGGGACACGCCCAAATCCAACAGAGGTCTCCCGTCGGTAAGTCAGCTCGCCAAGCCTCGAAACTGGGCATTGAGATGATGCGTACCAACAGCAGAGGAAGCGTCATCTCCATGCACGACGATCGGGCTGCTGAGCCAGAGTCTCTACGCAAAAGTTTGGAGCTCTTGGAGGAGCGAATGGAGGGCATGAAGATTATTGAGGAGGTCGATCCTGCGACGCTTGCCGTCACGCAGCCCCTCAAGACAGACCGAACGGTCTCCTCACACTCTCATCCCGACACTGGCGGGCGGCCCTCGAGCTTTGGCCACATCACACCGCCTGAAATCTTTCCCCGAAATCCAGGCCATCTGGTTGTTGATTTCGTCGAGACCGAAACGGTACCACTGCCCACGAAGACGACCGAAACTGAGCTCGAGCGAACACCCCAGCCACAGGATCCATCTTCAGGTTCAGTCGCGTAAAGTCTGCTCTTCTTCTCACCATGTACATATATTCATCCCTGCCACGATGACAATGACGTGGGCCTGGGTTTTTCTTTTGTCAAAAGTACGAATTCGCATGGCGCTGGAGGCTCTTTGATTAATGCAAAACATGTAGCGTTCTGGAGTGTGCAAAGTTTGCAAGGCGACTGGGAAGTTTCTGACCGTGATGTTTATTGTTTCTTTCTTTACCCGGGCCTGATTGTGCATTTTTAGGCCACCTCTAGCTTTCCCTTTGTTCCTTTTTAGCTTTTTTTGCTGGAACGACGACGAAAGTGCAAATAAGAAGGAGTGGGCGAGCGAAAAGACAGGGATGTAAGCAAGGCAGGGACAGGGAAGGGGCATATCGTCAATCCGGCATGAAAAGAAATCTACTCCTTCTGGCAATGTGAAATTGTACCCCAATGGAAAAATAACCCATTGTTATTACTGTTTCTGTGTTTCTATGGTTGCTGTTTTGGTATTTGCACTTCTTTTCGAGTTTGATACTGATTTGAAAACAGTTTCTGTTCAGTGCTATGGCTAGCTATATAGCTGTTCTTCTTCGATTTCGCTTACTATTTTAGGCATAATTAAGTTCTACCAGATCTGTCTAGCAAGTGCTTAGTTTCTGCGAGATACATTGCTTAGTTTCTACAGGTGCATAGCTCAGTTCTTTGGAGTAGTCCTCGCAGGGACAAAAAACACAGGCAGTGAATGATGGATGGAACTGCCTCGGCTATCGGGCTACCCCGCCCCCACCCCCACTTTTTTTTAACTTCAGACCTCCTGGATCACTAATACAGTAATGGAATACGGCAGTCGAGCAGTTGACAATGCACCGAGATATATTCTATCTGCAAGAATGATCTGCCAGATTGATACATATATCTGATGAGTCAAGTCTTCATCTTCGAATAGGGAAAAGGGATTGGACAAAAGCTGTGGATGAAACTGGACACCGTCAAGTCACTGCCAGCCGTATCAAGGTACCTGACTAAACTGAACCACTAAGCAATATGGGCGGCAAGATCGATGGATATGTGGATTGCAGTGAGTATACGATGCTGTACCTGTCTATGTTGATGGTTTTGTGCTTGAGCATTAGAAGAAAGAAATATTGATTGATCTGGATATACTGTTACTAATAAATAAACTCCCCCAGCATCATTTTACAGCTACTTCGCCTTTGTCTACCTGCAACGGCAGCGCGAGCTCCTCAAGCAATATGGCGTTGAACTCGAGTAAGCCCATGACGTCTCCCCCCTCTCTTTATCTCCCGCCTCTGATACGGCAATTTTAATACGAATAACAGATTCCACCCCGTCTTCCTCGGTGGCATCAACGTAGGCTCAGGCAACAAGCCCCCTTGGACACTGCCAGCGAAAGCCAAATTTGGCAAATACGACGTTGCTCGCGGCATCGAGTATTTCCAGATCCCACCCTCAAGCCCCCCGCCCTTCTTTCCCATACTTTCCATCCTCCCGCTACGCGCCTTACTCGTCATCAAAGCCCGCCATGACACTGCCACCTTTGAACGCTGCTTCCAGGCCGCGTTCGAATACTCCTGGAATGATGGGAAGCATCTGGATATCAGCAAGCCGGAGAATTTGGCTGTGGCCCTGCGCGGGGTTTTGGGGGACGATAAGGAGGTGGAGGAGGTGGTGAGGTTGGCGGCCACGTCTCAGGAGGTCAAGGATCAGTTAAAGGCGAATACGGAGAGGGCACTAGCTCAGGGTGCGTTTGGCGCGCCGTGGTTTTGGCTGCGCAATGCCGACACGGGCAAGGAAGAGCCCCTGTGGGGGAGTGATCGCTGGGCGTATATGTGGCAGTTTTTGGGTGTAGAGTTTGACGATTTGAGGATTAGGGATAAGCGGGAGGGAGAGAGGCAGACCAAGCTTTGAGGATGCAGTGCATGTTATTAAGTTAGGGCGGAAAAGATATATGCATGTGCTTCGAGTTGGTTTACATGCAAAGATATCTATCTTCTACGGCATGTAAAAGTACGAAACAGGGTCGACCGAACCTCTGTCAAGAATTAGGCTTGCGTCTTCGTTGTCTTCGTTGTCGTCGTCGTCGTTGTCGTCGTCGCCCCTGTCCCCTTCCTTAGATCCTTCCAGAAAAAAGTCTCATCCACCAGCGTCTTCCCATCCCTCGGGCTAATCCCATACTCTCTCACCACTCCCAGCGTCTCATACCCAAGCCTGGGGTATACCAGCTCGGCTGGGGATCCTGCTTCGGTATCAAGCATCAAACTCCACCGGCCCATTGCCAACGCCCTCTTCTCCAGCTCCGCCACCAACTTCGTCGCTATGCCCTTTCGCCGATGGAAGGGCGAGATGAGCAATCTCTGGACCAAGCCGCGAAACGGCCCCGTTTGGCTCTCGGGGTTATACAGAGAGACCACGCCGGAAATTTCCAAGTCTTCGTTATCGCTGTTACTATTCTTGGCGGGAAGTACTGGCCAGCTATGACCTTTGAAGGGCGACTCGGCCTTAAGTGGTCCAGCAGAAGAGCGATCGGCGATTTTTGACACAGAGACCAGGATAAGCCGACTTTGCTGGTTCCTGGTTTGCTCTAGAAGATCTTGCCAACTCTTGGTTATTTGACTGTGAGATAGTGGCGGCAGGAAGGTGACGAGCGTCTTGTCATTAAGGATGCAGGCCGCGTGAATCAAGACGATGGACTCAATGATGTCTGAGACGCCCGGTGTGGATGTGTTGATCACATAAATGGCCTCAGATGTGATTGCGTCCATGATTGTATGTGGACTCGACCTTCGTTGGCAGGCAAGTGCTGGTATTATATAATTATTTGTTCCTATTGATTAAAACCTGCCCTGTAACATCTCGCGAACGAGTCTGACTTGACTAAGAGAGCACGTCATCCAGCACTCAATCGTCTACCGATTCGTATTCTTCTACCACAGTAACGGGGCAAACGAGTACTCAACCCTACTGGATCGTTAAGTTAACTAACTGGCCAATTCGTCACTCTGCATTAAAGTCCCTCAAAACGCTAAAGTCCCGAAAAGTCCTTCAAATGCCCAAGGCTGCCTCGCCCTTGGATGAAGTACTGTGCTCAGAGTCTTGGAGGCGCTACAAGAAGGACCTTAGGGCTTCTAGCAGTCACAGAAGCAACTTTGGGCATAACAATTTCAAGATCGCAGGTCGCGTTCGAAAGAATACCACAAATAATTATATGTTTTTCCATCGAAGAACAGTATGGCTAATAAGTCTCAAGCTACTCTAATTAATACAGGAAGGCCGCCCTCAGCGGCGATCATTCACCTGTGAACAAAAGGAACAAATCAGGACCACTTTTACAAAATATGCAGGACAAGGGTCGGATGTCGTGGCGATCATGTTCAGACTCCACAATGACAAGATAGCTGATGTACCATAAATTCATTCGCTCGCGCATGGTTACTGCAAGAGCTCACCAACGATGTAGCGAGGGCCTTCTACGTAAGCGGAATGACGATTGGAAAATTGTAGTGAACTCCCGCCATCGCTGTCGCCGACACGATGAGGAGACTATCTACCCCTACTTTGAGTAACTCTACTCCAGCTCGAAGCTCGCTTTGGATGACATTGTCTTCATTTTGTATGATCGTCTTCAGATTGAAACAACGTGAGAGTTCATGGGTACCCGTAAGCATGACTAGATCCTGTCTAATCCGAGTGCGTAGAAAATCTCTCATCAAAATGCGGAACTGTACAAGAATAGGATCGGCCGCTATGGGAATCGTATATTAGATTGTTCTATTTGTTAACAGGTGAGAATTCCTGGCTGCGGAGCTGCTGCCGAGGAGCACCGACTTTGATAACAAGGGACTGTCTCTTGCACGTGAGGTGACGGGGTGGTAAGAGTCTGAAAAAGAGTCTTATTATATATTAATAAATTCAACCACTGTCTATCATAAAGATAGTACTCAATCCTCTGTCAAGGGGAATTGTCATTCAATTGTCACTAAAAATCTAATTTGGTAAGCGACCAGCCAGCCTTGGTACTGTCGTTTCAGACGTGGATCTATCACATGTCGCAGAGTGCGTTAGATACATATGGCGCTCCGCGCTCTACCCTTCTATAGATGAATCAGTATATTCAATTCTGCACTCATCAGGTAGTCAATCAATCAATCGTGATTCCCCCTGCGCAAGCAAGTGGGGCATAGTCCCGTGCTACGTTGCGCACCTCCATACGACTCGCCACCTGACACCCTCTTACCGCTCCATTCGGACGCTATAGCTTCCTTCTCAACTACTACGCTTAAAAAGACTGGAAAAACCAAAGGATGAGATTATAAACCTGACGATTCGAGCGTCAACGAAAACTACTGTAATTAAACTCGGCATTATCACTGTTGCCGTCGCCGCCGCCGCCCCACCGCTAGTGCCGTACACAAGAGATTGGCCGTTTAAAGCACACAATACCTTTTTCAGGGGAATATTACCAAAAGCACACAAAAAACCAGGCTAGAATTGTAGATTGGAGCGAGAGACAGTGATCTTGCTGCTCCATCGAGAGGATGCCGGTCCGGTTCCGGCTTTGGCTGCGGTCATTTGCAGTCATGACTTCGTTTCATACCTTTAGCATATTATCCCAGGTCAGTGTGTTGAAATGGACGGTGTCCATGCACATTTCTTCGTCGACGATATCAATCAAGCCGACTTGTGATTTCATAGCAGCAGCAGCATTATTGCCACCAGGCTTTATGCCGACTTCGCTGAGAGAGACTTGGGCAGATGCCGCGAGTGCAATAGCGTCGTGGATACTCTGTGTGGCGAGGGACGAGCGGCTGCTAGCGATCGAGCAGGCGGATGACTCACGAGAGGCTGACCCGCTGTGATGCAAGCTGGGCACGTGGTCGATCACTTCGTCTTCTTCGGCTTGAGTTGCACAGGAAGAAGTTGCCAGGCGAGAAGACCAACTCTGCTGGTCGAATCCAACGGGTGATGACGTCACACGAACGTGGTTCAAGCCATTGCCATATCCGGGGACGTATATCTCACAGAAGGAGGCGCGTCGGACTGGCTTTGGCAGCTTTGGCGACGGATCTGATCTCATTGTCTGGAGGCTCCTCCTGGAGACTGACCGCAGAATTGAAGTGCGATCGGCCGACTGCCTAGGCAGAGCGATGGTGGTGCGTCGGGTGAGGCTCCAGTCGGGTGTTTTCTTGGTAGCGTTGGTATGCGTGAAAGAAACGTCGGGCTTGATATTCTGCTTTGAAGCCCACTCGTCAGCAAAAGCAGACTGCGCTTCAGAGAGCCAAGGCAGGCAATCTGGTGTGCGGCAACAGAGTGAGTAACTGAGGCCATCGCCGTTTCTGACCTGCTGGGGAGTGTCAATGACGGATGCGAGAATTTGCAGAATCGAATATATAACGATCCAGCGGACTTTGCGACCATCCTCAAGAGAAACGGGTTCCAGGATGTCCAAGGCACTTTCGGCCTCGAACTCAGAGAAGCGACGAACAAGCGAGTCGTTCATTATCATCCAGTCGCGGTTGCTGGAGTCAATCAGCGCCTGCACTCGACGGGCATTGCGATGTTCCCGCGCCATCTTTCGCTTGGCAATTGGGTTCCAGGAGTGCAGTTTGCGCAATTTGGGTGTGGGGGCAATCTCGACTGAGTCTGCGCATGGTAACATTGGAAGTGAGAGCGGCAATGGTCGGTGGTGATACTTGGTATCAAACTGGCGGATGCTCTGAAGCGTATAGACACCCGTATTGGCCGCAATATCTGGATCGGTACCAAGTAAGGCTGATTTGGGGTCGGCGAGGTGTTGGTATAGTTTCCTGAAGTCAGTATGTATGGATTGGTAGATTTCCTTTTGCACAGTCTCTTGGTGGAAGTTTGGCGGAGGCCAGAAGCCGTACTTTTCGATGTAGTACGAATGGAGGAATGATCTGAATCGGTCCATGTGCTCTCGAGCTATTTGAGGGAGGCCTCGAAAATCTCTAGTTAGATTATCCTCAAAGAAGTTAGAGATAGAGCGCATCACTCGATCCAGCTTGGCTTCTAAGTCGACGCGACCGTCGCTGATGAGACGTTTGGATCTCTCACTGACGAGCTACTGGGAGTTAGATAGTCTTCATCATCCTGGCATTGTCTGGCATCGCACGCACCTCGTATTCCATACTTTCTCTCAGGCTACGGTGAGCTAGTCCGACGCAGTGGGTGAAGGCATCGATCCAAAGATCTTCGATTTGAAGATATTCGGCAAAGCTAAGGGCAGCCAGGGCATGGTCAACACACTCTCGGAAATCCAAGTATCTCTGGGTCTCGGCAAAAGCGATGACGTCTGCAAGATTCTTGTCTTTGCTATTCGGTCGGTATGCATCCATTCTCGTCGTGAGCGCTCTCAGCGACCAGCCCAGGGTACGCCCAGCGAGCGGGAGGTCGTAGAGCCAAGCGAAGAAATTCCGTGTCGTGATATGATGGTCGAATGTGGCGTCCAAGCCATACCCCTGAGGGGCTGGAATATAGAGCTCTTTGGCAGGCGCGTGTGCCAGGCATCCCGAGCAGTTGTTTAGAATGCAACTCGATAATGTCGGAAGGCTGGGCAGGCTCACACATCTATTGAGGAGAGTTCCAAAGCCCTTCGCGCGCACCTTGTCAGAGTGAATTCGGAGGGCTGGGCCTCGACTCGACTGTCCAGGTTCGCGCAAGTAGACGAGTACGTCTCCGCTGGGACATTGGAGCTCTGGTTCCTGTATATCTGGTTAGAGTCTGGAAATGCGACTGAGGGAATGTCTGACATTGAACACATTGAGCCAATCTGTCGTCACACGGTGCCTGCCATCCCAGCGTCGGAACCCAGCATCGACAATGTCTTGCCTGGTGATTCGACCTAGTCGTCGCCCCATACTCAACCAGTGCCGTGTCCAGAGAGTTGACAAGCTCCTTCTTACATTTCTCACCTGGCCTTACGAGCCGGCGTTCGGTGGCAAGGAAGGGATCAGGTGAGGAGGCCATGTTCAAAGCAGTGTCTGGAGATCTTGTACCTAGCAAGACGCTCGCATTGATGATGGAAGAGAAATGAGAGTTCTGGTGGCGTCCAATGGCGGAGCCACAGTAGCGGATTAACAGGCATTGTAATGCGAATCAGCTAGAGCGGTAGAATGGGCAGCGCCCGGAAGGGTGCTAGCCAGGCCCGTAGGGCGGGGTTAGAGAGATCACCTTTTACATTTCCCAGGGCCAAGTTCCGGCTGGAGCGTGGAGTACGTGAGCTAGTCAAGTTGGCGCCGCCAGCGCACACTAGACTGTTGAGCAAAGTGTGGGTGCGGCTCCCAATTCTGTGATCGATTGGCGAAACGATATCTCTCGCCCCGACGGATGGGAATCTTAGCAGATCCAGCAGACAGGGACCGGCTAAGAAGCGCCGAAAGCACGGACTGCGTCAGTAAAGTGATCGTCATAGCAATACGACTAGGTCGGGGGTATGTCGTTGTGGCTGCCGTGCCGGCGCGAAGTCAAAGGGATGATCCTGTCTGGCCAAAGCAGACATGGTCTGTTCCTACATACCCTACTGCCGGTACGTATACTGTAGTAGTACCGGTAGAGTTCTTGGTTGGTTTGGTGACCTGCAACCCGCTTGACAGAATGCTCCGAGTGATCGACATGACATGGGCCTTTCCTGTATTACGTGAATATCCCAGTTGGCGCTTACCTATTACACAACCTCTCATTCAACAGATGGAACTAAAATGGACAGCTCTTACCTCCTTCGCAATTCGGCAGTCGGAAAATCCTCGTTAAGGAGAGCCAGGAGTCCGGGACCAATAATGCCGGCCTCTGAGCGAGAGGCGACCCCTTGTGGATAAAGCGCGATTCATTCTGCTGGGAACTGCACTAAAGTCGGACTGTGTTTTGACCTCGTGGCTGGCTGGGGCGGTCCTTTTTTAGAGTAATTAATTAGAGCTGTGCCAAGTGGGAATTCACACCTCGCCCAACTCTTGGTTGGTCAGGTCGACGACTGAAAGAGGAAGCGGCCGCGTGGACGATGATCCGAGCATGGGCACCTAAAACGAGGCGCTCGTGAGCAGCCTCGTGTTGCGGATGTGGCCTCGTACTTCACTAACTTTTTTGGTGCTTTTGAATAGTCGACCTGGTCCAACGAGCGGTGTGCAGGTACAGTTGCAATGCCAAAGCCGTTGTGCAGTTCTGTCATGCAATGCACAGTTCTGACTGGGCTCGTCCTGGTTGGCCCACAGTTCGGTCGGGGTTGACCTGAACAGGACGCGATACCCATGCAGCCAAGGTGCTTCTTAGGCAGAAGCTCCAGCTACAATACCGGCAGTTAGTACTATGACACTAATTATACTATGGTATATCGCTTATCAGAGGCTCTATCTGCCGTATGAGTGTGACAACATTCCAACATTCCTCCGCGACATTGTAGATCGACAAGAAGCCGGGTCATTCAAACCGCAGAAGGCCACATTGAGTCAAGAAGTCTTTAGTCAAACAACGATAAGGCTTCGCTGAATTGCCGGTTTTGGGATAAGGCTCTGTTGGAATATATTTGGCCCTGAAACTCGTTGGACCCGCTGACCACGAGCAGTTTGAGAGCAAGCGTGACGCTGGGAAGCTGCGCATATCCAGATTGCCGCTAATGTGACAATTTGTTAAAATAGTGGGTACTTTGCAGTTGGTGCTGCCATTCGCGTCAGAGACATCTACTTCATGTTTTGACGCGACAATTCATCATCGCAACTGCCCCCCGAAATCCCGTTCAGCGGTCAGCCCTGTTTGCCACCAGAAAACACCCTTCTGAGCCTGCTCAACCCCCAATGGCGACGGGTACCATCGGCCGAGGCACCCACCCCAACCTCACTGACAGACCCACTCCGATCGGCTTGCTGCTCCATTGACGAGGTAGTCTCCTCGTTCTCAGGTAAGGTCCCTAGCTTGTCTACAGCGGCATGCTGCCGCCGTCGTTCCTTTTCAGATCTCTCTGCCTTCTTCCTCGCGCGGCGCTCCTGAAAGATGGTGGGTTCGTTGAGATAGTCCTGCTTGGTCTTGGTACCATACCAGCCTCGGATCTGGATGTCAGACTCGTAGTATGTTTTGGATTCGATCCATTCGCGCAGGGCTCTTAGGTATTCATCCTCGGAGGCGAAGCCGCGGTATGATTCGTCGGCAACGAGTGTGCCAATGGAAGAAGTGAAGGACCCGAGTGAAGCAGGACGACGGGGAAGGCGGGTTTGAGTTGTTGGTGTTGCTCCTGGTGATGGGGGTGGTAATGCTATTGAGTTGGGGGGATGTTGGCAGGAGCCTCGGCTCAGGATGGGCTGAGACATTATGACGGGCGGATGGATTAAGTTAACTACTAAAGGTAGGTAGATAGATGGACTAGCAGCGGTATCATTGACAGTATCGCTTCAGTACGGGGCGGGTCAATGAATCAATGGTCCTTCGTTGGGCCGCAGATCAGTGCAAGGCACACACGGAGAGAAAGACAGACAGACGGTGTCAATGCTAGAGCATTTGCTGTCACGCTGTATCTGCATGTCAGCGCAGCAAAGTCGGAAGATAAGTTGTCCGAGCAAGGCTGTGGGGAGGGCAGTTCACTTTACACCCTATTATGACACGTTTCAAGAACATCCGAGTGCCAATGGTTTAAGCCGAGTCATGCACGTGGAAGTACAGTAAAGCAGTGGACGTTTCACAAGTACATCTCGGTCGCGTACCAGCTTGAGACTGTCAGTAGATATTGGTGTTCCAAGCTGCGTCCAGATCCTGCTGTTTCACCTGGTAGGCCCAGTGGTGACAGGTTTGATGCATGACTGGACTCACGCGTCCTTGTCGTCCTGATCGACCACTGACGCCCAGATGCAGATGTTTCTTCAGCAGCATTCTTGGCCATCGACTGGTCAGGCCAACACATATACGCCATCGGCTCACTTGCCGCTTGTCATCATGACAGCGGCGTCCCTGGAAGAACCTACAGTATCATTGGAACCAGCGCCTGACATCATGCTCGAGACTAATGCAGCCGTTGGCCTCCCAATCTTCTATACTCTGACCATAGGCAACTTTGTGCTTGTTGACAGCTGAGTTGTAGACTGTCCTGGTCATAAATTTCTCAACATCTAGGCCGTCGTACTGTGATTGCGGTCAAGGGGAGATCCAGCTAAGTGGATGCAAGCGAGGCTCGAGAGGGGATCTGGCCGCAATGATAATACTAGCACAGGAAACCCACGAAACAATCAATGAACTTAACAACTCTCAGGAAAGTGTGGCTGCGACAAGGAAGGGTGGGGGGAACAACCGGTGTAGAAAATTCTGTAGAGAATGAACTGAGATCCTCTGTCTGTGAACTAAACTTCTGTGTACCGAATGACCCAACTACTGGGCTTGAACCGAGTATGTACATGCGGTGTGTTTCTTGTTCCGCTCCTTGACTTTTCCCCTCGGAGTGTTGTACTTTCCCGCCAAGACTTCCTCTTTCCGACACAGACTAACCTCCCTGAACACACTGAGCTCACCACTTGGCTCCATCCCGCCTCTCTTGCACCTTGCGACGCGGAGGAGACCAGCGCATCTCCGCCGTGACAGTAACAAGTACCCAGGAGCTCTCGCCAGTCGTCCTCTACTAGGACACTCAGCTTCTTCGATCTCAACTTCCTGAAATAACTGCCTCCAAAACAGCTCTCGTGGATGACTTCCTCTGGACTCTTGTTTGGATGGAATAAAGGGAAGTCTTGGAAATGATACGTGCCATTTTCATCCCGGACCGAGCACACTGCGACCGGCTTCCACCGTGTCCAGCCAGCACGCAATTCTTCTGCATCTTTATCTGTCGCACGGGAGAGGCGGGATCTCAGCTTTGCTTCCAGGGCATTGTACTGCTCACTGCCCTCCTTGTACCAAGGACGATTAGAGGAGGCATTGCGTGGAGAAGATCGAGTCGGTTTATTATCTAGAAAAGATTTCGTTTTTGGCAGGGTATTTGGCAGAATCGCGGCTTGTGACTTGGGAGAGCTGTGACTCAAGCTGTAGAGCAACAAGAAGTTTGGCTTTGTATTTCAGATTCTCGTCTCGTTGCGCTTCGAAATCCATCACTAAGACCCCGTAAAATGTGGTGTACACCTGTGTTGTTGGGCGATAGGTCAAAAGACGGCGTCCCTGTCGATCGGCTTGGCGTCATTCGAATTTAAACTCGATCTCCTCTCTTTGCGAAAGAAGTAAGTGGTCTTAAAGCAAGCAAGGAATATGAGTGGGTGGCCCTGAAAGCAAAACATTGTCATGTGCTTGCACCGGTCTTTCTCCAGCCCAAGGCAGCACAAGCGATGAACAGAATACCGTTGAAAGCAGACATCAGATAGAAGGGCGCGCCAAACGAGACACTGTCAAAGAGCGAACCCCCGAGCTTGGTGAGGACGAGAATGGCAGCGCCCCCGTAGAAAGAGTAGATACCGGCGACAGCTCCTTTGAGCTGCAAGAGTGATGACGAGACAGTCGTTGGGTCATGTCTTGATTCCAACAAGGCTTCGGTCTCGTCGAGGCTGGCATTGGCCGCATCAGAAGGCAGCTGTGTCCGCTCTTGGGCCAGGATGCCATTGCTGAGTACACCCAAACTGCAGACGATAGCACCGATTTGGCTTACGCCTATGAGTGAGACAGCTAGGAAGGCGACGGCTCGTTTGTTTTTCTCCTTGTCATCAGGACTGAACTGGGTGGGGAGGAGAGCATAGCCGATGATGCCACAGGCTGAAGCAACCATCATGGGGAAGCCTTTCCGAGAAGTCTTGGATGAAACATAGCCAAAGATCGGGGCGGCAAGCAGTGCCACCGTCTCACATAGGCCAGTCATCTGGGCAGCCACGATATAAGCTCTGGGGCATTTCCTTTTGAGGCCGGGGAGGCCTGCGGGAGAGTCGAAAGCGGATTCGGGTTGGCAAAGATGAGAAGACAAGAAGAGGGCATTGACCAGAAGCGGGATGAAGAGTGAAATACCAACAGACGAGGCCCGAGCAACGGCGCCGCCCAGATAGCCCAAGCATATATCAGAACGTTGGAAACCGGCAGCGAGAGCGCGGCGCAGGTTGTGGCCGATAACCGAGACCTGATCGAGGAACTTGGTGTCTTTGGAACGATCCTGGTCGAGATTGACCTCGTAAGACAGGCGTCGAAGGCCCAACCAACACCATAGGGCGAGAATGAATGCAATGGTGGCGACGATGTAGAAGCTGTACTGCAGAGCAAGATCCGGTTTCACGCCGTGGTTTTGGAAGTTTGCTGGTAGAGGAAGGAAGAGGACAAGGGCAATGAGGGCGCCGCAGCCAGTGAACATGCCGACCAGACCGGCAATGCGGGATGTCGAGACGTACGAGTTTGGCTCGGAAACGGAGCCGTCGTGGAACCGAGAACCCATGCATCGGAATCTGTCAGGGGTGATGGTCAGCTCGGACGCGACTGACGGAGAGGGCGCGTGACTCCGAGTGGCGGCAGCTGGAGATCGATCTCCATTTACTAAGAGGTTGTCTGACGATGATACGACAGGCAGGACAGCAGTGACCATTGTTGTTGCAGCGGCCCCACCCAAACTGAAGAAGAGCCGTCCAAGCAGTAGCTGAGGGTAGATATTGTGAGCCTGAACGAAGACGACAAGTGCGAGCCCGACAATGAGATAACCCGAGACACAGACCTAGAAGCACATTGTAAGAGTGAGAATGGCAGGTGGCGGTGATGGCTTTGCCTACATATCGCACGCCAATGCGATCAGAGATCAAACCCCATAAGGGACATGCGATGAGAGCGAGCAGCTCATCTGCGAAGCCGAGAGACCCGACCGCATCACCGACGCCCTTGTCGAGGCCGATGAGATCTGTAACTACAAAGGAGACGGACGAGTTGAGAAAGACGAGGAAGGCAATGCTGAAAGGGCAGACGCCCAGGAGGTACGTAGCTACCTGGAGCTTGGTGGCCGAGAACGTGGCGGAGAAGATGGCCATGGTGGCCGCTTTATCGACGTGGCTCTGGCAAAGCTGCACAATGAGCCGCCATGCGCGATGCTCGAGGTTGGCTGCCAAGTGTTGTGCCTTTAGAGACAGCGAGGTCGGGGTTGGCCGTACTCGGCGAGTGTTAATTACTGTATTCCTGTATTGTTATTACCGTAGTGGCGAAAGTCTTGGCGCTGCTCAGGTCGCTCCTGCCGCTTGGCCGCTTGGCCGCTTGGCCGTTTGGTAGTTAGCACTGACCACTTGTCAAACGTGTCAAACGCAGCAAACACCGGCAGCAGCAGCGGCCACGGTGCTCGCTTCAGACTCGCCGCCGTTGAGCGTGCGAGTGCGGCAAACGCAACACAGGGCTCCTCTTCGCGGCGCGTGCGCCGGCCTTCGGGCCGCTCGCTCTTACCGCCGCCCTTACTGCCGCCCGTACCGCCCTTACTGCCGCCCTTACCGCTGCCCTTACCGCCACGATGGCAGACTTGGAGTATCCGACACCGGACGACGCCCACTTCGCCGGCCTCGTCGAGGCAGCGACGGCCGCGGCCGACGAGTCGCGGTCGTCGTCATCGCTGGGCAAGCGCAAGCGTGCAGCCGACAACCCCGACGCCCACAGCGCCAGCAGCATCGACATCCCCATCGACAGCGCGCTGCTGGTGCCGGCCGACCAGGGCCAGGAGGCGCAGCTGCACAACTCGGCCGCCGTGCTCTTCCGCGAGCCGTCGGCCAAGAGCAAGAAATACAGCCGGCCGCCGCTGGGAAAGGTCTTCTCCTCGCTCGAGCTCGCGCCCGAGTTGTTCCTGCGGCTGCAGAATGCCGCCAAAGACTTCATGCTCGACCCCAACCACCCGGAGCGGCGTGACGTTGTGGGCCACCGCAGACACACAGGCGGCACCGACGTGGCCAAGCTGAAGTTGTGGAACTGCGTCGAGGAGTTCTTGCGAGATGCCGGCATCGGCGCCCGGTTTTTCGCGCCCGGTGTTGGCCAGGACATCCCCGGCGCACCTGAGAGGACGATGTTCTGGCCTGATGATGCTGGGCAGATCACGAAGACGTGCATGCCACTGCTGCGCAAGATGGTCACGAACGAGAGACAGCGGCTCTACGCATCAGAGAGCCGCAAGTCGGGCGTCAAGAAAGACGAGGGCAGGCAGGACCCAACACAGGTGCCGCCCACACAGGACCCGACACAGCAGATGGTAGAGATCGCAGACGACAACGGACGACTCGGGCTCGCACAGGACATGCAGGCGGTGGACGACAGCAGTGTGACAGATTTTCCACACGAGAGACTAGTAACGACGGCGGCAGATGTGAGGCAAGTCACTATCCTCATCAACGTCATGAAGAATCACGGTGGTCAGGCGCAGCAGTCGCGTGTCATCCCACGCTTCACCCTGACTCAGAGTGCAGCCGACAGCTTGCCGGCGTTGAAGCGGGAGATCCAGAAGCGGCTCAAGGCCGCCCCAGGAGTCGATCTCGACATGTCGTCGACGGTCAAGGTGTGGATGGCCGATGGGCTGGTGCCGATTGTTGATGATGGGCAGTGGATGGTGGCCCTGCTGAGTGCAGAGACGGTGGAGTGGATGGATGGCGAAGTCAGAGTGCTTGTCGAGGTGTGATTTTGTCGCTAGTTCGAGCCACAGCAAGGGTTGTTTGACTTGTTACCACGCTTTGGCCTACCTTCGCTTCCACACTATAGGTATTACCGTAGTCAACCACAGGCATCCTGCAAATGCTGCAAGGATGTATTACCAGGCCAGGTACAGCTCCAGGCACAGGAAACGAACTCTGCACTCACTGTCAGGAGAAAATCTGCATCACGATCACCGCCGTTTGGGAAGACGATGATGCCGCCTATGCTTATCCCGACTCACCCCCGGCTCGCGCGAGCCAGACGAGACTTCACCTATTGTGGGGGCCAAATCCCTAGCGCCTTGGCACCTATGAGACGACTTTTCCAAGTGGACCTCCCTGTACCACAGTAGAAATCTAGGGCTTTAATTACAGATCCACACCTCGTGGCACAAGCCCCATCCAATAAAACCGCAGGGCCTTTGAAAAGCAGCGTCACTTTGGCCTGTTTGAAAGGGGAGAATTAACAATATTCAGTAGGAAGAAAGGAGCCCGAAAACTTGCTTATCCTTCTATCAGCTGCGCAACGTAGCACGGGACTCTGCATCTGCTTGCGCAGGAGGGCATCACGATTGATGATCCTCGTCGTCCGGCACCAGCGGAGCCTCTTGGAGGTTTAATTGCCCTACGAATCGGCGGAACTTTGTCTTCGGAAGAGCCTTTGTGAGTCCATCAGCAGGCATCTCGTCTGTTGATTACCGCACTATATACAAAGCTTGTCAGTAGGATCAAATTGCATTGGAGAGAATAGGCGTAATGTTGTAATCGTCTTTGAATACAGCAGTCAGCGCTAATAGCTCTGCTTCTGTTGAAGACGTTGTGATTATGTCTTCTTTACCTGATTTTCAGGCGATGGGGCCCCTACAGAGTGTCATGAGATATCCCTGAGACGATTTCTGATTGTTTGTATTATTTGTGAATGAGCCATCGGTATACACACCGAGTGCAGCATCGGAGAGTTCACTGTCATATAGGATCCCATACCGTTAGATACTGTAGAGGTATTTTATCCATCGATATACTGCTGCAAGATGAGATAGAGAGGGATTGGTAAGAATCGAGACAAGAGACATACTGTTCAAGCAATATCGGGGCGTATGATGACTACAGTGTACATGAATAAGCCCGCTTTCCGCTGATAGAGATGAATACTTGCTTGGTCTGCTTCCCCCTGATTAGTGTTGGATCAGCAGGGTATCCAGCCATCTCGTATGGTAATGGAGCTATTCCGAGTTGTCACTAGATTGTCACTAAACTATGTCACGTGACCATGGGAGCTCTGCCCCCTATTCTTGTACCATAGACGATTTCTCTGTACCATTAGACATGTACAACAATAAGACGAACTTCACACTTGCTCATACTAGTCGTATGATTGATTGTCATTCCAACAATTAGGAATCAGTGATTCAATTGTCATTGGAGTAGAGGGAGAGCCATTTGGCTGGTCCAGGTGAAACTAGGCCGCAATATTCTCAATGTATAAGTCTTGACAGAGCTAGACCCGGCGATGGGCTTATCCCCGTACTATTCGGACACCAAGAAACTATCTGAGGTCACCAAGGTCATTCATCTTGAATCTGCTGGGGAGTTGTCGACAGAACTCATATACCTCGAGAGCCAGCTTAGGCCCCTGCACTGCTCAGGGGAGGCTCAGGTTAAAGCAGCCTTTGCTCACTCTCTAGAACCAAACCGGATGTGGCAATTGGGTGGTAAGTTAAAGCCAAGCATAATGTGTGTCGTCCTCACTCGCTCACCCTCGCTATCGCCGCTTTTACTACCTGCTCGCCTTTGCTCACCCTTTGCTCACCTCCACCTCCCTTGCCTATCATTCCTTCCCTACCAGTCCTCCTTAACCCATTCTTCACAATGGCTACAGAAACAGTAAATATGATGCCTACCTTACGTGAGACTCTTATTTTAGCTGTATCCTGGCTTTTCTCCTTCCCTTTTTCTTATTTTAGTCTTCATATAAATTTTACTATCTGTTTCTCTACTGGCTTTTCCTGGATGAGAGTGGGTGAGCGTCGACGCCTCATTAGGCGAGTTAGCATTATGTTTTTGCGGCCGCGTCTACAGGATTTATCCTCTGCTGGCCCCACTTTGATGATTGCGAGGCAACTAACTTTTCAAGTGAGTCGCCTCGGAACGTGGCACAGCAGGTGTTTTCAGGTCTCCTACAGCCGCATAGATGTCTTATGCTACCGTGAGATCAGCCACCCTGGCACGGAATAAACCATGCACATGGTATCACTGGCGAGCTGCCCGAAACGGGCGATTTGGGACGATGTGGTCGGCAGTTGAGCGCGCCTATTGGCCACGTACCGGGCAACTGGCGAGTGGGCAAGCGGGCGCTAATCACGAGTCTGCCTACCGGGACGGCACGCAGATGGTCGCAGATCGTGACCTCTGTGGCGTTTTGGACCAGTCCATCTGGTTCGTAGCCGCCGCGAGTAGCCGGCAGTAGAGCTGCCAATTGGAGTCGAAATTTTGAGCCTCATGATTCCTGAGGCTGATCGGACTGAAAGGGTGGGTTGATTGTGCAAAATCCCCCAAGTCTGCCTTGTGAGCCTTGCCTCGTTCGCAAAGAGGCAGCGTACCTGCTACCATTGAATCAAGCGTCTACGATGGCGTCCTCAGGAAAGTGGGCCTTCTATACTATGCCAACATACCAAGTATCGGCTGATGATCTGCATCGTGCTTTGACCATACTGTGGGGAGACTACAATTTTAGGAAGTATATCGAGGTTGGTTATCAAGCCCCAACAAGAGCAACCCGCCGGAGTGCTGGTTAACATAAGGTCTTATTAGTTAAAAGTGGACGATAATTGGCAGTATTATGCTCCAGGAGAATTGAGCAAGGCAAGTTGCTGCGTAGACAGATGGCATGGGAAGCCAATTGACCTTGCTTATAGGAAGAGATCCAGCTCATCCGGGCTGACAGGTGGAACCAGCTCAGGCAACGTAATTAAGGAATTGCTTCGGTTTGGGATTCCGATGCCGCCCCTGATGAGCTTCATTCATGTGGTATGAACGGGTGCAATGTTACTGGTTTTGAGGTAAGAGCTGAGCGCAGTTTGCTCTAAGCTTGGAGCCTCAGCCTGATGCCAGCTTGAGAGGCTGAGCGTGGTCATCTCTACTGCGGCCGTAATGATGGTCTATAAAGACCCAGAGCCCCAAGACACTGTCAAGGAACTTCTCCAGTTCTGCCGTAAATGTAATGGCAACGTTATCGATCCAAACATCCTTAAAAAATTCAGCACGGTATCCCACCAATCTGATTTCTCCTTCGACCGCAAAAAGATACTTAGAAAGCTACCATGAGCAGCTTGAGTATCGCCAGGAGAGTCTCTTCAGCCCATATGCAGATGACATCCTTATTGATCTGTGCGAGTACGATGAGGTTGACCAACGTGAGTGGAGACTTTGCTCGTCGTAGCGTGCAGCGATTGACCTGGCTTAGGCTATCGTTGGCAAGCACTGAAAAGCCTAGCGGAAATCAAAAAGGCTTTGTCAACAGAGGGTGCAAATCTCCGGCAGGACCCCTGTAGCACTTTCATGTATGGGGTATTCGACATTTGCAATATTGCAGGCCTGATGTTGAGACAGATTTTGGCATGCTCCGAATTCGAGGGCGCGGCTCCGACTAACGAAGGAAATGGCATATCAAGCCTTGACGTTTTTCCAAGTGAAGCCGTTCTTCTTGGATTTCTTGTTCCTTTTTGGGTCGAAGACATACGAGCAAGGATCGCATTTCAGCAGGTTCTGCCAGAGCCCAGCCCTTTCGCAGAAAGAAATCGACAAGCCAATACCTGATGTCGGCAGGTCCGGTGTCGCACTCGAGATTTGTTATAATTTACAAGGAGCCGAGCATGATCCGAAGTCAACTGGTCGGCCCTGGTCGATCAGACACACTGTTGTCTACCATAGGCTAGATCTGACGAACGGTTCTTGCACTTGGCTAATCGTTAAAGGTAATGAAGATATGAAGAAGCGGGTTAAAGAGTTGAAACAAGGGAATGAAGCACCCTGGCAGACTGCATCAGACGGACTGTATAATAGCTGGTTAGTGCACGAGACGATCAGCGCATGGTCTGCAGAAAATTGGAGATGGTATCTTGATTTTCTCGAAGAGAGGTTGAACGAAGTCACCCGGCCAGCTATCCAAGAGGAGGTGAGAGGGAAGGTGAGTGTTAGCCTAGGTCCACACTCGCTATCCAAGCCCAAAACAAAGGCAAATAGCACCCTCAGGCTTCGAAGCATAGCTTATGGCCAGTGGGTGGCGTCGTCGGTGGCGAGGCGACTAATACAGGGCAAGTATT
The DNA here is from genome assembly GCA_003709845.1 of Chaetothyriales sp. CBS 134916. Classification (NCBI taxonomy): domain Eukaryota; kingdom Fungi; phylum Ascomycota; class Eurotiomycetes; order Chaetothyriales; family Domatiomycetaceae; genus Domatiomyces; species Domatiomyces globalis. The sequence goes on along the minus strand of QQXO01000118.1, from coordinate 10,051 downwards.
CCAAGGACGCGCCGAACGGAATGGAAATGGGTACATCTAACCTTCAAGAACCCCCTGAGCCCACCGATGTTATTGGAGCAGATGGGCCAGGTTTCATGTTCGTCGACTTACAGAAAGTGCAGGTGGTTGAGGAGAAGGTCAACGAGGTATTGCTCGTCGTAGAGGGCAACATGAAAACCATGGCCAAGTTGAGAGATTACTACCATCGTATACCGAAGCTCAAAGATATGCCAGCAAATATGAAAGAGTCTGAGTTGACAACAGAAATCGCACGCTTCTTGGAGAGAGTCGAATTGTTGGAGAGCGACATGGCCATGCATCAAACAAGGGGCAAGTGGTTGCTCAGGCTGGTAGCCGATCGTAAAACTTTGGTAAGGGCTCATCCCGTGCAAGCCGCGGCGACTGACGACTCGCAGTTAACTGATATTCTTAACTACAATAACTCCGAAATTAGTAAGAACTTAGCCATTAGCACGGAAACGCTGACACGCCACACGAAGGATCTGACTTCGAGGACCACCCAAGAAACGGTTATGATGCGTGTTATAAGTATCGTGACGGTCTTGTTCCTACCAGGGACGTTCATTTCTGTAAGCGGTCATTCAAACGGACCCGCCGAATCTTATGCGTTGCAGACTCTTATGAGCACCGATATCATCAGGTTTTCGAATGGACAAGGAGACCTGATGAAAGGGAATTTTTCAGGCGCTGCACTGCGACTGTACCTCGCTCTTACCTTACCGCTGACGGCCATTACTCTGGCAGGCTGGTGGGGCTTTTACCTCTGTGTGAAGCGAAAGGTAGAAGAAAATCGATCTGCGGTGTAGTGAGTGCCCATTGAATACATTAGCTATCAAGTTCCGCAAACGCCAATAAGAGTTCAGTGGTAGAAGGAGGCTTAGTACAAATATTTAGCGAGGCGTCCAAATGACTTATCCCATAACGAATAGCGTAACCCAGTGGAGAGTGATTTGGGCTAGTCGGTCGATTGAGTTCGGTTCGCGTTGGGCGCAATTCGTAATAAAAGCGGACTGGTGCCTAGGGACGAGTGATGCCGGGGTATAAGTATTCGATTCGCCCTATCGGCGCTTCGGCCAGACATCTATCGCCCCAACGTGGTTCTGCTACCGCCAGGCCTTGCCCTGTAACTTCATATCTCACGTAGTACATGAATGCCTTGTGTACCAATCGCTCACAGGTCACAAAGCAGATGTATCCCTGATAACCGCGCCTGTATATCCAACCCGTCCCCACAATGTCTAGCCTCGAACCACCAGATAGCCTCGAGCCAGTCATTCGGGAGTTCTGGGAATGGCAAGAGAGATCTGCGGTCCCAGGTGTCAGCGGCAAAAAACGATACTGCTGCACGCTTTGTTCCTTATGATCGACTCCAGTCATATCTTTCCGAAGACAGGATCCTCGAGCTGTTAAGAGCCATGCACAATTACACCGGGGAGTCCCACAAGCTGCGAAGACTGGCAGCCGATGTCGTATCGAAGAAGTGCATCAGATGCTTCGCCATCCTGGTTCTCATCAACAACGGCAAGTTGATCAGCCAGTTCACGAAACACCATGATGAGCTGCAGGACGAGAAGCTGCCCTTCACAAGGCCTTCAACCCATTTCCCGGGAGAGGGAAAGATGTATCAGCAGTTCCAGGAGATCCAGCATCGATTCTGTGTCAGGCCGATCAAGAATCTGGAGATTACGATATTGGCAGAAATGATACTGCCCATCATATCAATGGACCTGCTGGGTTCGGGTGTGAGTGCAGATGCCTTCAAAATCAAACTGTACGAGAAATATGACGCGATTCAATTGCCACAAGGAGCTGTGAGCAATGACGCCAGATCCGAGTCGAAGAATGTCTATGCTCTGAAGAGATTCAAAGCGAGCGAGAAATCCAGCTTTTATCGCGAAGTCGACGTGTTTAGCAGGCTCAGCCGCGGGCCAAACCTTATTGGTTACTACGGCTACTTCACTGTCGAGGGGCCAGAAGGGCCCCAAGATAATCCTTGCTCCCACAACATCCTTCTGGAATACGCGGATTTTGGCAACTTGGAAAAGTTCTGGAGCAATGCAGAACATAGTGTTGTTCCTATATCGGCAACCGAGTTCTGGGCATTCTGGAAACAGTTCTCCGGTCTCGCCACCGCTGTGGACGAACTTCATTTTATTCGACCCACGAGCTCCGAGAATCATGAAATGACTCTCAGAGGTTTCCACCATGATATTCGGCCTTCCAATATCCTTGTGTCTACCAACCCTGTGAAAACGGGAAGAGAATTCCCCTATCGCTTTTTGTTGAGTGATTTCAGCCTAGCTGAGATAGTCAAGACGCCAAACCCGGCAGTGACAACAGAAGACCCTCGCGCAACTTTGATCTACAGCGCGCCAGAGATCTATCGTAGACCATGGCAGCAAAAATGGCCGCTCCAAAAGTCTCAAGCGGCTGACATATGGTCTTTAGGAAGCATTTTCAGTGAAGCGTTTACATGGTCGACAATGGGATACACTGGGCTGCAAGGGTACCGGGAAAAGCGAAAGACTCAGACTGAAGACCAAAGCCCATGCTTCCACGACGGCGACCACGTGCTAAGTTCTGTTATTACACAACACGAGATCTGCGCTCAGGCGACGAGAATTGGTGACGAACTGGCCCCGGAGATCGTTGGTCTACTTGGGAAGATGTTACATTCTACTCCGGAGGAGAGGCCGGATGCATCTGAACTAGTCGAGATGATAAATCAGATGCTTCACGCCACCACTCCGGCTTCTATACCATACGAAAACCATGGTATGCTGGAGCCGCCAGCCCCCTCCGCACCCGACCATACGCACCCCCGAAGAAGAGATACACTGCTTACAAACATGCACAGACCAGCAGTGGCCGCCACATACCACCCTACCCTAGCCAAAAGACCCGCTCGTTCTCGGACGACGACTCGCAGCAGCCGCCAAGATCGTGTCATTGAGAGACAAGCAGCCGATGATGCATCCCAGAAGCCGTTAGCTGGTGTTTGCTCCTCCACAGCAACTAAGGATCGTCCTCCCTCTGAGCTCTCTGTGCAACAAGTTGAGGATTGGAGAGATAACAAGAAGAGAGGTTATGCATCGAAGATCCCGGAACTAGATCACCTCACTCAGCTACGAAACCGGCATATTGTAAGTCCGCAGTCGTGGAACGGACAACAATGTACTAACAATATGCCCAGGTCTTCATCATCGATGATTCAAAGTCAATGCTATCTCATTGGAAGGATGTCATCCGCGTACTCCGCGTGCTGGCGTACCTGATCAAAGAGTACGATGATGATGGCATAGAGTACGTCTTCATGTCGGAGGGAAAGTTCTATAGAGCGTTTGACAGCACATCTATTATCGACCGCCTGCAGCGTCACGCTATTAATTGTAAAAAAACCGACATCAATGCAGTACTTTCACTCCACCAGATCTTTGCCAAATACTTGGAAAGTTATCGTTCAGGGAAACCTAGCACGAGCATCATGTCTCCCAGACGAATATGGTCGAATATGTTGAACCGGAAGCCAGAGGCTTGCAGACCATGCAGCTACTTCATACTCACGGATGGGGTATGGGAGCCTCAATGCAAAGTCTCAAAGCCGATATGCTGGCTCCTCAAGGAACTCGAAGACGCTGGTGAGCACCAAGTTTGTATCTCCTTCATTCAGTTTGGGAACGATTCCAAGGGCTCCAGGCGACTACAGTTTCTGGACAACGGCATGCACAATACGTACGGCGTCCCCGATGTCATCGACTACGAGCCTTTCGATGGCAATGTCTTGAAGATGCTTCTCGGCTCGATCAGTCGGTGGTGGGATGATGCGAATACGCCCGACAACCCGGAGATCTGGCTCAACGAGTAACCGGGGCCAGATAGATTCAACAAGCATCCCATTTCTAATGATTTAAGTGCTTACCAAGAGTTAATGACTGATTTTGATTTGATACCCAACAGCGTTTCAGCAGGGGCGTTTTGGAAATAGGGTTCGAGAATAGAGCATATCCATCATGCAAAAGACAGCACAGCGACATATATATGCTATATAGATGGAGTTGGAATAGTGTTTAAAGCAGCCCAGATAGATCCCAGTTGATATAATACCCCAAGGCGGTTTTGGCTTCCACCTCAGCCTACTTATCTCCGCTCCTCAAATTTGTCGTCAGTTCGTGGCCCAAGCTTGGAAGCAGGCGGAAGAAGTTATCCGGCCAAAGGTGACTTAGACGCTGTGGCAAATAGCCGCATCGGATTTTTGGAACATGATTTCTTCGATGTCAACTCCGTCAAGAATGCCGCGGTTTGATAGCTTCGATATTGTGCAAAATTAGATCCCCCTCTCGTTCTTCTTGTGGACCTGGTAGCAGCTGTCAGGAAGAAGATGAAGATGGCAGGAGAACTACTCACACTCTTCATGTGGCGGTTTAGGTAGTCCTTGCGCTTGAAAGGCATGTTGCATTCACTGAAAAGCACAGGCTCGTAGTTAGAATGCTTGTGATTCACAAGACTGGTCTTTCTGCTAAATTCCATGTCATAATTATTACAGGGGAAAGAGCGATTTGACTGTGCGGACTGGCGCTTTTGGTTTTCCTCAAGTCCGGGGTCCAATCCCAGGTTTGCATGCTTAGGCTCATTGTCTATCTGTAGGGGAGGCGAGTTGAAAGATATCTTGGTCTCACTGGATAAAGTAATAGACTAGTCTTGGTTAGCATTGGGAACCCACAAATATATAGGTTAAGACTACTTACTGTGTCAACCTTATTCACTGAAGGCATTGCTGGCTCTGAAACAAGGATATCCTGGCCTTGGAGCGACCGATATCCTTGAGTCAACTAAAGTATTTGGGCTTTGCTGGCACTCTTGATAGGAGGGAGAAGTCGGTGCTGTGAACATGTCTTGAGGCTCGCTGTGATTACTTAACACCACATTGGGCACACTAAAGGGCTCTGTAGACTGTTAGAATCGCCTCTTGTGTCATATCAATCCAAAGCTCGTACCTTCGAATGGTGTTAGCTGAATCAGCCACAAGTAATATTCCAGATTACACAAGTATCTCCACAGACTATCCTCTTCAAAAGTCACCGAGACAGGGCCACCGAAGCCCTGCTGAGTGTTTTGAGGCCCCTTCTCTCCCCTGTGACCATGCACTAGACACTGCCAGAGAGTCCTGTTGTATAAACTTCTCCTCAGAACCGGTAGTCAAATCGCCAGGGAAAACACTCTCTATCCTTCCCGGACCCTGTGACATCTCTCGAATACTCTTGGAGCCAGCCTAGGAACCTGTCTGCTTCTTACAAGTAAGCATTTACTCAGTTACAATCTACTATCATATCAGATCTATTACCGCGGTTTCTCGGCCACTGTGGCTTGTAGTAGCATATCGGCTGGTTCCGCCTCATACTCTTTGTCACTGCCTATATTCACGTGACAAGGGATGCCAAGCATTGGCCCTTAGCGTGACCAGGACAGCACAAATCGTACTGAGATATTCACAACGATTCCACCTTAAGGGTAGAATCGTTGTCCAAAGGACATAGGTTCATAGCAGAATACCATCAATTATCATCCCCTCCACCTCTCCGCCATGGAGAGCCTACGTATCTGACACTCTTCTTGCTGCAACGGCTACAAGGCACACCGCCATCGCACTGCGCACAGTTAGTGTTGTAGTTTCGAACCCAGCGAAACACTCACTCTCACCTTGGGGACCTGGCAAGGCACACAAGCACGCGGTCGCCGAACAGGCCTGATATACTTCTCTCTCGTTTCAGCCTCTCCTTGTGGGACACCTTCACATTGGATAAGCACAGCCGTATTCGGATCGCCAGGTCTATTCATGGCCAACTCCCTATGGCTGAGATTTGAGGGCAATTCCCTCATTGCATCGCTGTCTTCGTTGCAGTCTGGTAAATCAGGGTTAATGACATGGTCTATACCCGAGCCGTCTTCCGTCAAGTGTCCGTGAGTTTCCTTCTCGGTTGCACTGTTCGACTAGCTGTAGGTATATCCGTTATGCGCCATCACAGTCTGTATCACAGTATGTGCCTGGCTTGCCTGGCCGGACGAGGCTTTCGAGATAGGGTCGACTATTTTCTTGCGTTAGGGAAGTCGGTGCTGATGGTTGTTGACGGATATAGGTTGATACCTTATATGACATAGGCAATTATCCACTGAAACCTGTGGAACCTGTACCATCCACAAATCCTTATTGAGGTTAGACCGTCTTAACATATTGTAAGAAATCGATCCCTTGCGACCGAATCGACGTCAGTTGTGTTCACTTTCTCGTGCACCTCTACTCAACAACGTGCGTACGCCATGACTCCAGCGAGAGGCATTAGGTGGTCCAACTTGTATGCACACTGTCTCGAGGGTTCCTTTAAGCCGTAGTTTCCGGTGGCATTGTGTCTGAAGATACCGAATGGAGTTGCCGCGACCATAAGACCATCTCCCACGGACGGGTAGCCTCGGGATCCTGTGGGATACAAACAGCCACCGGAAACTGCGGCTTAAGGGAAACCTTGAGGCCCGTGGATACGAACTGTGCAGCCGTGGCTTAGGGGGACCTCGAGACCTTGTGGATACGAAATGTGCCGCTCAGCTTGAGGGAAACCTCGAGACCTCGTGGACACGAACTGTGCGGCCGGAAACTCAAGGCTCTCTCCTATCTTCAATCATGTTCCTCTTTTTCAATGCGGACCCGCTACAAGAAGAATCAACAGCCATGGAGGAGCAATAGCTTTTGTGGATGACTTCAAAGCATGGGTCACGGGACCTACAGCACAGAGCAACCGGGAAGGTATCGAAGCCATCATCAACGATGCTCTCGAATGGGAAAAAGAAGCAGAGCAACATTTGACGCGGAGAAGACGGCCATCATCCACCTCACCCGCAAACTGTACAAAACGAGCACAGAACCCTTCACCATCAAGGGACATACCGTGCTACCTAAGGACTATGTCAAAATTCTGGAGGTGCTCATGGACGCCAAGCTTAAGTGCAGGGATGTTGCGAGAGCCGTATCTAAAGGCCTAGAAGCAGCAATGAAGCCCCGGCGACTTAGAGGGCCTCTCTATCAACAGCACCGCAGTTTTTCACATCCATAGTCACCCTAGTGGTCGACTACGTATCTAGTATCTGGACGTATGTCTTTAAGGACAGACTTATGAGCCCCATCAATAGAGTGCAATGAACAGGAGCGCAAGCCATTGTGGGACGTTTCTCACTGTGGCAACAGCTGTAGCGGAGGCAGAGGCCCATATTGCTACCGCGCAAGACCGGTTCTGGAATGCGTAAATTCAGCCTGGTATTGCCTTGAATGCAACGCCGCCCATTGGTATGGTTAAGATTTAGAGCGAGGGCAAGACTGTGTGGATCTAAGAGAGTAAAAGGATACGCTACTTCCTGAGTGTTAGCAGGTTCATTGCAAACCCAGGCAGATTTGGTACGTCAGTTCCCGGGTGAAACACAGCGAGACAGACAGACTTATATCTTCGCGCAAGTGACAGGAATCTGAGGCTAATTGGGCTGTGACCATTGTGGACAGAGCTTACAGTTTGTGGAAACATGAATAACCAATCTACTCTTCAGCCACACTTCGTGCTGTGCTGGTTGTCTCTTGGTTAGACTCACATCCTCACTAGGACTCTGTTTTCCAGTCTGCTAAAGCCCATGAAGATGATATAAAGCGAGGGTGATGTTCTCCTAGGATACACTGTCTGAGACCCACACAATCCTTCATTAAAGCCAGAGCTTCAGTACCTTGACTCACCCCTTTTAACGTGAATGCAAGGATTATCTCCCAGCCCCTTCTTGCTTATCTCCATTACTTACACCTCCAGAAGTTGATGCCAGGTTTGCCATACTGCTCAGTGTGTGAGGATGATAATAGTAGCCACAATTGTTACGATTCGATACATACCAACTTAACTGTTGCCTAAAACTCTGCAGCAGCAGCACTCGATAGAGCCCTTGAATAGATTCATTATTAGGAATTGATGATGTTATTGTTACCGACCTCTTAGGATCGACGAAGCTAACCAGCCCGACCATCTCATTAGAGTGCTTCTCTAGAGCCCGGGCAACGGCCCATCGGACGCCCCAATCCTGGTCTCGAAGGAGGCCCTTGAGCGTACTGAAAGCTGCAGAGGTGAGAGCTACCCGCACCCTTGAAAATATCAATAGCTGTCTTCAGACGCTGAGGCAGAGGGATGATTGTCGGAATAACAACTGCCGGGCGGAGGTCAACTGCTATATTGAGCAGCGTGGTCGGTATTTCCGACTCTCGTTTACACTCAGGTGTGCCAAATGTCGATACAGGCACTAGCTATTGCTACCAGAGAAAAATCTGTCCATGCTCTTGGTCCGGGAACCTGGTGGTGGACAAATTTCTTCTTGGCCTGTGTGGAGGAGAACAAAGATGCGTTCCTCACGCAGAATGATAAACCAAGATTTCTAGTAGTCGGCGAGGTCTCGCGACCATCGATCTCCGTGGAACCAGCAAGTGGAATTAGTGTCTATGAGATGGCGGTGCGTTCTCAGGATATATCAAGCCCGTAGGGTCTGGGAGATGATAGGGATTGAGAGCGATAGAGGGGAATGGGAATGAGGTGGAATAGAGAGAGCAACAAAGAAACAGTGGGCCCGAGATAGCAGTTGATAGACGTGGGCCGCCTGCTACTAGCAGTCTGTTGTGTCTGAAGTGATCACGAATGAATCTATTATACCTCACTCCCGTTGCCGTGTTATTCGACCTGATACCAGCGTGTGCACCTAAACGCGTGCAACCAGTTGCCGGCAGTATTAGACGAACTGCATTGTCACTCTCCGAACCATGGCTGCAACCACCGCGTTCTCAAATATACACCGCAAGCATGATGCTCATGAACACTGCCAGCGGTCGACTTCAGTTCTTGGAACCGAAAAAGGCTCCCAACTATGCCATTCTCTCTCATCGCTGGCTTGAAGGGAACGAGGAACTTAGCTATTAATGATGAATCGACAGCAAATATACAACTATGACTGAGTGTTATGAGGCTGAGGCCTCTGGAGGGGACATCTGCGATCGCGATCGTAACTGGGGGTGGTGTCACTACCAACGCCAAGGTCCAGTGACGTCAATCCCGTTATTCCCTCTTTGGGACTAGCTTGGACGCGTCACAAAGATATATAGTCTTGACCTCTGCCCTCTGCAGACTCGTCTTCCTTCTCTTCAGGTTTAGTTTCATTCATTAATCAACACTATGTCCCTGCTCCTCTTGCTCTTTCCCTCGCCACGTCACACTGAGCCAGAAACAGATGTGTATTCACTATACGACTAGGGTTTTCCGGCCACCTCGCCAAGGCGAGGTGTGGCTGTCACGAAGTGGGTCCAATCAAGTTCAGTAACAACCAAGTAACAATTATTTTTACTTAATGGTCCTTTTGTGTACGAATTGTATCGTTATTGTCCACTTCTCTGGTGTCTGTGTTGCAACTCCTGGGTTCGGTGCCTCTATGACCTCTCGGACCCCGCCCTAAACCTATATCGGCCAGTGCCCCACTGTGCTTATTTCGCACCTCCATCTGCCGAAGCTCTCGACCCCTTAGGGTCACGTGGTACGCGACAGTGGCGACTCAAGCGGTCTGAAGTTCTGATTAAGCTGCTTTTCCTAAATACACTTAGCTAACTTAGAACTGAACAGGATATGAAGTTCAAGATAGTATTATTCTTGTAGCATCGTCAGATCATAGTGTCGTAGCATTGTCAGATCATAGTATCATCATTCCGTAATATCAGTAGTTCACAGCAAGACCTCTGGATAAATGATGTTCTCTGTTGTTGTAGATTCTGCTGGTGGTAGTAGAAGAGATTGATTCACCATATCTGTCACCCGGGAGAGTGCAACATATAGTTGACCATGTGTAAACGGTGGAATACGTAAATCAACCCCAACATGGTTAAATGACTGGCCTTGATGTGAGGGTTTGCGATAGGATGTATTGCACTATCAACAGTGACGTCTAGGTACAAGAAGATTTGCTTAGAGGAGCA
>QQXO01000117.1:0-67168 GCA_003709845.1 Chaetothyriales sp. CBS 134916 | reverse complement strand
ACCGCAACCTCCGCGCATACTTATACCTTTCATGTCGCAAGGTCGGAGTCTGCCCTTCCATAGTTCCTGACCCCAAAGGTCCTTGACTTCGTCCAAAGGCCCCTCTGCCTTGCTCCACTCCGTCGCCTCTGACCAAAGGATCGCACAGTCAACCATACGGATCGTATGGGTGGCAGTTGTCTCGTGCAGTCCTTCCAAAGGTCGCCGTGTGTAACCAAAGGTCCGTCCGAGGACCGGAGGTGTCGATCCGTCGTCGACATGACGTCGGGGAGTCGGCGTCTTGTCATCGTTCATGACACCAACAAACATGTTTCTATATATCGATTGTCCAAGATGCGTGGTTTCTAGCCCATTGTAAACGGGCTATCATCTGTTGTGGTGTTAGAAGTGGCTTTTCTTGTGCTGTACAACAATAGTACTGCTCTTTTTCAAATGCGGCCTTCAGGGAACGTCGGCAGACCTGGATTCCCTCTAATTGTGTAATCTTCTCATATCTAAGGCGTCGATGGTATATGTCAAGGGTTGTGTGTCTAATACGGTAAGACGCTTTGTCAGGGGCTGCGCCCTGGGTATGTCTTGGAAGACTCCAGCGACTGGCTTGTCAGTGGAGCACATCACCCTTGCAGTCATCAGTGGAGCACAGAGAGGCCAGAGTGGCTGGTTCGGCAGAACATCGGCAAACCAGCTACTCCGAAGGTACTTAAGGGGCTCAAGGTGTCCTGAAGAGCTTTCCTCTTCATCGAAACCTCCCTGTACATAGCGCCCCTGTTGATAGCGTATCAATCCTATCACAAGCCCTTACACGCTTTTGTTTTTGTGTTGTAAGTATTGGTTTGCGTCCAATCTGTTTTAGAGGAGTATATACTCTAGATTTGATACAACTCCGGACAGTTGATTCTGCAAGTTGAAGTTCGCGTGCAATTCGACGGATACCCTATTGCGCAGTGGTAGATAGGGTAAGGATTTGGGTCCGTTCGCGCTCGGTAAGACGCTGTCCCCTTGTTCGGGTTGGGTCTGCGTATGACCGGCGATTCCTGTGCTTCCCAGGCATTATTGGTAGGGTATAGACAACTGTCTCTAGCTGCTGACAGTTGAATCTTTGCCTGCGGAAACGCGTCGGCGACAAAACCACGCTAGTGGACCAGGGGGGGGGGGGGCGCAGCCCGCACATGCCACCCCCTTGTATCTACCCGACCTCTGCCCTTCATAGACTTACCTTCCTTTCCTTTAGGTTTAGTATCAATTCATTAATCATACTGCTTCCCTGCTCCTCTCGCTACTTGCCTCCGCCACATCACATCTTGGCAGTCTGAATACGAGCTATTCCTAATTGGGCCCAGCATATGTAGCTAGTGTTAGCTCTGCCGAGGGGGGGTGCTGAAAATTTGGGCTCAGATCACAGGGATGTTGGAATTAAGTAATGAGGGATAGAAGAGGTTGAAAACTCGTGTGAAGATTGTAACTATTGTCAGGGGCTGCGCCCTGGGTATGTCTTGGAAGACTCCAGCGACTGGCTTGTCAGTGGAGCACATCACCCTTGTAGTCATCAGTGGAGCACAGAGAGGCCAGAGTGGCTGGTTCGGCAGAACATCGGCAAACCAGCTACTCCGAAGGTACTTAAGGGGCTCAAGGTGTCCTGAAGAGCTTTCCTCTTCATCGAAACCTCTCTGTACATAGCGCCCCTGCTGATAGCGTATCAATCCTATCACAAGCCCTTACAACTATGAAGACGTGGATGAGCCACTTTTATCGAGAACAAGTGGCAAATCTTGGCGCTAGGCTGACGTAGGCTCCAGTATGTTTGCAGCACTTATGACGCAAAATCCGTTTCAGAGCTGACAGATTTTGGTCATCTCCAAAATCCAACAGATGATTACTGTCATGAATGGATTCAATGACACACATATATATTGGAACACCTGAATCTTGCAGCAGATTGCAAGATTCCCCATCTTTTTAGAGGGATTTGGGGCTCCCTCGGCCTACTGGTGTTCCAGGCATAACACGCTCACGGTAATTAGTGCTTTGAATTGAACCCTATTCTGGTTGCTAAACAAGGTATAGGCCAAGATTAAGGCCCCAAAATCCACCCCAAAACATCTTACCTGGATAGCGAGAGATCTTGTCTATAACACAGGTATTATCCAGCTCCTCTCCAGCCTTGCGGGTGATGTGACGTGGCGGAGGCAAGTAGCGAGAGGAGCAGGGAAGCAGTATGATTGATGAATTGAAGCTAAACCTGAAGAGAAGGAAGACAAGTCTGCAGAGGGCAGAGGTCAAGACTATATATCTCTGTGACGCGTCCAAGCTAATCCCAAAGGGGGAATAACGGAATTGATGTCACTGGGCCTTGGCGTTGGTAGTGACACCACCCCCAGTTACGATCGCGATCGCAGATGTCCCCTCCAGAGGCCTCAGCCTCATAACAGGTGACTCTGGTGCGTCGATATTTGCGAGTTGTAACCTAGGTCTCATTAGTCCAGTATACCTGAGACCAGTCGTCATAGGTCCAATGCTGATAAGCAAGCGCAAATTGAAAACGAGCTTGTCGAGTTTCGTCATTAATTGCAGGCTTTCGAATGGCAAGACGACGATGGTAGCCGCGATCACTAAGAGCCCTCTTAATTGCATATTAGCCACAGCCAAATTAGAAGCATATGGCCAATTGTTTATAATCTATCTGCCTATTAGCTTGACTTTAAGTAATAAAATGGACAACTTGATCAGCTTGTTCAGCACCAAGCTGAACACGGTGCCCTGTATGCTTTTTAGGGGTAGGGCAAAGCTCGACCAATTGTATATGTAACTTGGCGAACACTGAAGCCAGTTGCTTGCGAAATTACAGGAGCGTTGAGACCACACGTGCTGTGGAGGAACAAGATATGTATACACTCGTCCCTGGCCAAGTGCTGCGTTCCATCCTCCTGTGGCGGAGTTGCTGGGCGTGTAATTGCTGCAGGGGTGGAAATTGGTGCTGGTACCCTGGACATCTTGGCTTATTTTGGTTGGAAATTGGTGTTTTGGAGACCGAAAATTGGATCTTGGCGTCAATGGAGGATTTTTAAGTTCTGATTTGCTTGTACTGTCTCGAAACGGGGAGTGATAGAAAGAAAATCAAGTATGGAAGAGGGAGAGGGAGGGATAAATACGGGAGAAAACGCCAAGAAATTGTCACATGATCACTTGCTGTTTATTGAACCACTAGTCTCAATGAGGTAAGATTTAATTCTAGCCCCTTTTGCTAGCGCGACAAATCTAAGTACAGTAATCCGGTAAGCACGACTTCCCGACGGAAAACAACAAGACAAACTTTGTCTTATTAGAATTAGCGAATCAAATGCATGGCATATATCGACCTCGACCTTGCATGAGGCTGCCTTCGACAGGTGGTATGCTACCAGCACTACTACTACATTTGCCGAAAACGCTCCTTTGCCACACTCCTTCCCTCTACCAATATCGGTTTGTGGTTGATGCGCAGCCGTCACAGACATGCAGGATAGCAAGCTCGGTACTGGCAATCCGCACAGAACGCAAAATGACAGGCATCTTAGAGTGCGATCTAGACATCAAAGTTGGGTAGAATTGCTGGAATGCAGAGGGAGGTGGGGAAATGGGACGCTGTTCGAGTCGAGTTTGCGAAGTGAGAAGGGACCCATCCTTCCATGGTCGGGGTAGTGTAGCCCAAGGCACCTGTCGTATTCGAGGAGTTGGATGGATTCCTTACTGTTTCTGAAGGGGAACCCATTTCAACATGGCTCACTTCAGGCTGTAATAATAAACGGGCGTGTGGGTAGGAATGGCGAGGGGAGTAGTGGGGGCAGAAGCCTAGCTCAATTAAATTTAGTGTGGGGGTACTGGCAACAGACCAATTAGATGTGTTCGAGATCGGGATGACAATCTGAAAGCAGCTACGCGGGGAAAGGAGGGAGAGAATGGGACATGTCCAAGTGAAAATCGGCTGGTGTTATTAGCGAAAAGTTGAGTAGCGCCCGCCTAATTTGTACATGAAGGTACAAGTTAATAAGAAGCTTAGTAGGAACAAAGAGGCTTGAGATATATCAGTAGATGGGAGATTGGCAGTGAAACCCCCCTCCTCTTCTGAATTCTTATATATCATCATCTCTTCTTGGACAGGTTTCTCTTCTCTTCTTGTCTGATTGAGTGTAGCCGCAAGAAAGACTTAGTAGAGATGGTAGAATCAGCAGAGTCAGCAGGAGAAGCAGGAGAAGCAGCAGCAGCAGCAGCAGCAGCAACAACAACAACATCATCATCATCATCATCACAGCAATTGGCTGCGTTTGGGCGGCAACACATTGCCAAAGGGATCGGGCGGCTGTCGGAAGAGGTGCTGGTGTCGGGTCAGGGCAGCTACGTCAAGACCGTATCCGGGCGGCGGTTTCTCGACTTCACGACGGGGATCGGGGTGGTGAATCTGGGCCACTGCCACCCGAAAGTGACGGCGGCGGCGCAGGAGCAAGTGGCCACATTGGTGCACGGGCAGGTAAATATCGCGTACCATGAGAAATATATCGAGCTGGTGCAGCAGTTGCTGCCGATCATGCCTCACCCCAGTCTGGATTCGTTTTTCTTCTGGAACTCGGGATCAGAGGCGATCGAGGCGGCAGTCAAGCTGGCTCGGCATGCGACCAAGAAGCAGAACATCATCGTGATGCAGGGCAGTTACCACGGCCGCACGTTTGCGACGATGGCGATGACAAGGAGCAAGACAATCTACGGACAGAACTATGGCCCGCTGATGCCAGGGGTATTCGAGGTCGATTTCCCCTACTGTGCGCAGTGCCCGATTGCAGAGCGCTGTGAGGGCAAGTATGGGTTCGAGAATTGTTGCTTGGACCCGGTGGAGAAGCTCGAGTTGGTGCTCAAGAGGAGCACGGCGGGGAATGACACGGCCGCGATTTTCATTGAGCCTGTGCTTGGCGAGGGCGGCTATGTGCCGATGCCAAAGGGGTATGTGGAAAAGGTGAGGGCGATTTGCGATCGAGAGGGGATCCTGCTAGTGCTTGACGAGGTCCAGACCGGGTATGGTCGGACCGGCAAGATGTTTGCCACCGAGCATTACGGAGTCCAACCGGACATTTTGGTCATTGCCAAGGGGATCGCCAACGGCTTCCCGCTGAGTGCGATTGCGAGCCGGAAGGAGCTGATGGACAAGCAGAAGGCCGGTTCGATGGGCGGGACGTACGGAGGCAATGCCGTGGCTTGTGCCGCGGCTGTTGCCGTGGTCAAGGCGTTCAAAGAGGAGAAGGTGCTGGACAATGTCGTCGCGCGAGGTAAGGAGATGAAAGCGATGCTGGATGGATTAAAGACCGACGGCAAGACGAGCAAGATCGTCAAAGACGCGCGTGGTCTTGGTCTGATGCTGGCGCTGCAGTTTGTGCCTGGTGGCAGCTACGGGCCCAAGGTTCAGGCCAAGTGCCTGGAGAAGGACTTGCTTGTGCTGACGACGAGTATCTACGACACACTGAGATTCATACCGCCTCTCAACATCAGCAAGGAGGATATGGAGAAGGGCTGCGAGATCATCAAGCAGGCCGTCGAGGAGGTTGCAGCAGAAGCCGAAGAAGCCGGTCGAGCTAAAGGAGCTAACGGAGAGGCGACGGCTCCAGCAGCAGCAAAACAGACGGGAGGAAATCAACTGGAAGTAGACTACACTCATGCATGAATTTCGATAGTTGCAAAGGTTGAGTCGATGGTCAGGTAGAGTTAATCATATGGTAGTCTTGGTGCAGTATAGACAGAGACCGAAAGAGCTTCCCTCCGAGGCATCGAAGTTAGTCGGCTTCTGCTGAAGAGAGCCGGCTGAGCACAGGTCAGATGTGTTTGTTGAATGGCTCAAGCGAGATGGAAAGCTGCACAGGATGAAGTGGCAGCAGCATCCGCACTGCAGTATTACAGTAATTAGTTACAGGAACTACAGGAGCTACAGGAACTACTGCACCGTGGTAAGCTTTTTAATGAGAACAGAACATGTCAGGTGAGATGAACGGCGGCGGGCCTCAGTGCCCCCACGGAGTGCCCAACAAGTTCCGTGCCCGCTCACCGACCGACCCACTAACTACGAGCGACTGAGCCCCGCAGCATTACCAATATACACCCAAAGCGACCCTGAAGTTCGCTCTCAGCTTCACTCTCAGGACGGACAGGTAACAAAACGGACGGGTAACAAAGGATGGAGGCATCGGTGTCGGTTGTGCGGCGAGCAGCCATGCGCAGAGCAGCACATCGATATGTTGCGGCGTCGGTGCGACAGTACAGCTTGGTGCACGACGTACCGCGATCGGCTTCCCTGGGCCCAACACCACCACCACCAATTCCGGCACAGTCGCCGTCGCCGTCGCCGCCGCCACCACCGCCACCAGCCGGCCATGTGCAGCTCAAGTCGGTGTTTGACGAGGCAGTGAATGCAACGCAGCCACGCAACACATGGACACGGCAAGAAATCTCCGAGATCCACCAGCGGTCGTTGATGGAGCTGGCGTACGCTGCGGTATGTGTGTATCCCCTTGGTGTGCTATATGTATATGTACATGTATATGTATATGTGTATTTACATGTGTATGTATATGTGTATGTACATGTGTATGTTTATGTGTATGTATATGTGTATGTATATGTGTATGTACATGTGTATGTATATGTGTATGTATATGTGTATGTACATGTGTATGTACATGTGTATGTATAAGTGTATGTACATATACATGTATATGTATATGTATATATATGTGCTGTACAGAGCGGTGGGCTGACCTAATGCTAATGTGGCTGTGTATATAGAGCACGGTGCACCGACGCTTCCACAAGCCTGGGGCGGTGCAGCTGTGCACGCTCATGAACATCAAGACGGGCGGATGCACGGAGGACTGCTCGTACTGTGCGCAGTCGTCGCGCTACAAGACGGGCCTGGAGGCCACCAAGCTGTCGACGGTGGACTCGGTGCTTGAGGCGGCACGGATCGCCAAGGCCAACGGGTCGAACCGGTTCTGCATGGGGGCGGCGTGGCGCGACATGCGCGGGCGCAAGCGGGGCCTGAAGAACATTGTCGACATGGTCAAGGGGGTGCGCGCTCTGGGCATGGAGGCGTGCGTGACGCTGGGCATGCTGGACAAGCAGCAGGCGCGCGAGCTCAAGGAGGCCGGGCTGACGGCGTACAACCACAACCTGGATACGTCGCGCGAGCACTACCCTAAGATCATCACGACGCGCAGCTACGACGAGCGGCTGCAGACGATCGAGAACGTGCGCGAGGCCGGCATCCACGTGTGCAGCGGCGGCATCCTGGGCCTGGGCGAGACGCCGAGCACCGACCACGTCGGCCTGATACACGCCCTAGCCAGCATGCCCTCCCACCCGGAGTCGTTCCCGGTCAACAAGCTGGTGCCCATCAAGGGCACGCCCATGTTCGGCGAGGAACCCGTCAAGCTGGACGACCTGGTGCGCTGCGTCGCGACCGCGCGCCTGGTGATGCCGGCCACCATCATCCGCCTGGCCGCGGGCCGCGTCACGATGCCGGAGAGCGAGCAGATGCTGTGCTTCATGGCCGGCGCCAACGCCATCTTCACGGGCGAGAAGATGCTGACGACCGACTGCAACGGCTGGGACGAGGACAAGGCCATGTTTGCGCGCTGGGGCTTGGAGCCCATGCAGACCGAGGCCAGCAAGGTGTACGCGGCGCCGCAGTTTGAGGGCCGTAGCTTTACCGACATCAAGCATCAAGCGGCGGCAGCGGCATGAGCGGGTAGAATGTGGTAACGTGTGGTAACGTGTGGTAACGTGCGGTAACATGTGGTGACGTGTGGTGACGTGTGGTAACATGTGGTAACGTGTGGTAACTTGACAGTTGAAATAAATACAAAAGTACTCGGCATAGGTACGGAGATAGAGAGACAGCAAAAAGAAACAGTTGCATCATTATATTTGCATATGTATACCTGTACAACGACCGCCTGTATAGGCAACGCCAATGGATGATGCCGCCAATCTGGCCCAGGACCGTCAGTGAATCAATAAGCCTTTTCTTTCCTACCACGACAGAAAGCGCTTGCCCTTCAACTGGCGGCGCTTGAGGATATTGCGCCCGGATTTCGTCTTCAGCCGGGCCAGGTAGCCGTGGCGGCGTTTCTGCACCCGTCGACTGGGGCTGTACGTGTCCATGCGTCGGCGGTAGCCTTGCAGTGCCGCTGAGGTGGAGAAGGGCTGCTGTAGGCGCTGAAAGGTGGAGGAGGAGGAGGAGGAGGAGGAGGAGGAAGAGGAGCCGGATAGCTGGATCTGGGTTGACGGCCGAGTCCTCGGACCAATCGACAGGGCGGAGAAGGAGCGGGCGAATGGTGTTGAGGGCGAGGAGGAGATGGTGGTGATAGTGGTAGTGGTGGTGGTGGTGGTGGTGGTGCGGTAGAGCGGGGTGGTAAAGGCTCTACGAAGGGGAGTCAGTCGGCAGAGCAGAGCAGGATGGAGCACCGACCTTGGCGAGGCCGCTTGCAGCCGCAGCGCCCTCGACGGCATCGCGTCGAAGATGCACTTGATCACACGTCCACAGAGACGGCACATGGTGGAGGAGCGATGAGCAGAGATGATGGATGGGTGGTTGCTGTGGTCTGTTGGCTGTGGATGTTCACAGGTAGAGTGTGGCGGTGCGCACGTGAGTGTGGCGGTGCGTGGCAGTGCGCATCCGAATATGACAGTGCGTATCCGAATGTGGCGGTGCGTGGCGGTGCGTGGCGCATCGTGTGGCGCACACGTGACCCCACACACAACACCGTACTCCAACCCATCGACGGCCACACTTTCGAGACACAGACAGACCTAGACACACACTGACTGCGATGGCGTCGCTGCTCGCCATCCTCGGCCATCTCCCCCACGTGTGTATCTCCCTGTGCCGGCCCTGCGAGCTGTACCACTGACCCCGCCGTGTTGCAGCGGCTGGCCGAATTCCTCGACCGGCCTGGTTTTCCGTGGAAGAGCCTCCTGATCGGCTTCTCCGTCGGCCAGTTTGCCCTCGAGGGGCTGCTGTCATGGCGGCAGTACGGCGTGCTACAGCGCAAGAAGCCGCCTAAGACTCTGGAGGATGAGATCTCACAGGAGGTGTTTGACAAGAGCCAGGTCGGTGTTAACCCAGTACTCTTTATCTTCACTAGTCCATGACTATAAACGCATTCATTATAACGCCATTCTACCGCCATGTCTTCTTCTGTCTCTCCCGCTAACAGGCCCCCCAGGCGTATGGCCGCGCCAAGGCCAAGTTCGGCGCCGTGTCCGGGGTGTATGGGCAACTGCAGAACATACTCTTCATCCGCTACGACGTGCTGCCCAAGGTCTGGTCGCTCACGGGATTCTGGTTGGCGCGCTTCCTGCCTGCGCGCTTCTCTGGCGAGATCTCGCACTCGGTGCTCTTCTTCCTCACCTTCAACGTCATCTCGCAGCTGCTGTCGCTGCCCATGTCCTACTACAGCACCTTTGTGCTCGAGGAGCACTATGGCTTCAACAAGCAGACCGTCAGCCTGTGGATCACTGACATGCTCAAGGGTCAGGCCTTGATGGTTGTTTTGGGCACGCCGCTGCTGGCCGCCTTCCTCAAAATCATCCAGGCCACCGGCACGCGCTTCTTCTACTACCTCTGGCTCTTCTCCATCGGCGTGCAGCTATTTGCCATCACCATCTACCCCATCTTCATCCTGCCGCTCTTCAACAAGCTGTCGCCCCTCGAGTCTGGCGAGCTCAAGACCGGGGTCGAGACCCTGGCCCAGCGGCTGAAGTTCCCGCTCAAGAGCCTCTACGTCATCGACGGCAGCAAGAGGAGCGCGCACAGCAACGCCTATTTCTTTGGTCTGCCGTGGAAGAAGCACATTGTCATCTACGACACGCTTATTGACAAGAGCGAGCCGCAGGAGGTCGTCGCCGTCCTCGGCCACGAGCTGGGCCATTGGAGCCTGTCACACACCACCAAGCTGTTTGCCATTGCCCAGGTACGACTTGATTACATAACATCCTAGTCTGGGCCGGGCCCATTACTGACCACCACAGTTCCACATGTTCTATATCTTCGCCCTCTTCTCCATCTTCATCGACAACGCTTCGCTCTACAACGCTTTTGGCTTCCACAACCAGCACCCCATCATCATCGGCTTCATCCTCTTTTCCGACGCCCTAGCCCCCATGGACACCGTCGTCAAGCTGCTCATGAACATCCTCTCGCGCAAGTTCGAGTTTGAAGCCGACCGCTTCGCCCTCGACCTCGGCTACCGCCAGGAACTGGCCAAGAGCCTGATCAAGCTGCAGGTGCAGAATCTGTCCACCATGGATGCCGACTGGATGTATGCTAGCTACCACTACAGCCATCCCATCTTGGCCGAGCGCTTGGCTGCTTTGGGCTGGAAGAGCAAGGCCAAGAGCAGCAGTGCCGCGCCGAATGGCAAGGCTGCTGTCAATGTCGATGCTGATGGAGAAGTCGTCGCCGCAACCGGCAAGGACCAGCTGTGACATTGTTGTGGTGGTATTGTAAATCATCATAGACCAACATCTATCGTCCTCCGACAGACAGCACGTATCGTAATCACCCTTGTCGTCGTCGTCGTCGTCCACCTCCTCAACTCCCTTTCTTCTCCCTGCGCTGCTTTTCTCTCTCCGCCTTGTCGGCCTTCTTGCGTGCTTTCTTGTCGTCTTTTCTCCTCTCCTTTTCCTTTTTGCTTCTGTGTCTCGGCCCCTCTTCCTCCTTTTCCGCCTTTATTTTGTCTTCTTTCTCCAACTCAATCTCGTCGTCGTCGTCATCATCATCCTCCTCCAACGGCACCACCTTCCTCGCCGTCGGATCCCTCTCCTCGTTCATCACATCGCCATCGCCATCGCCATTGCCATTGCCATCACCCTCCTCATCCCCATTCTGCGCCCATTCAAACGCCTTAGGATCCTGCCACCCTGACGCATCAGACGCATATCCAAGCTCGCCCTCGCCTTCACCCTTTCCGCTTCCGCTCCCGCTTCCGTTTCCACTGTCATAACCCCTCTTCCTCTTCTTCCCATTCTCATCTCCTTGTCGTATCCCGCCCCCAACCCCCACATCCATCCCCACGCCCATCTTCACCCGCCCTTCCATTCCCTTGAGAATATTCCCCAGATACGTCAGCTGCAAATCAACACCGCCACTTCCGCTTCCACTCCCTGCTCCGCTCCCACCACCACCGCCGCCACTACCGTCGCCACCACCGCCACCACCAGCTGTAGCAACAACTCCCTGCTCCGTCAGCCTCGAGTCCGGCCGATACGCGGCGTCAATGTCGGCCGTGGCCAGGAACGAGGCCAGGAAGGCGTGCGCGTCCGCGTGCGTGAGCCGCCTACTATTGCTGTTGTTGTTGTTGTTGTTGTTGTTGTTGTTGTGCGGCAACCAAGTCGTCGGCAGCGGGTTGTTGCTCAGAGCATGTTGTTGCGCGCCGCCTTGCAGCTGGGCCGACATTGTTTTCTGTCCTTTCCTTCCTGTTCTTTTCTTTTGGTTTTTCTAGTAGCCAAAAGAAAAGGTCTCCTCGGTTCGGGTTAAAAGAGTCAGTCAATCAAGGTGGAGTGAGAAGGGCGGTGGAAGAGAAGAGAGAATGGAGAAAAGAAGACAGATGGTGTCAGGAATACACTCAGAGGAGATATGTAGTAGACAGTTCTGTTCGCGCACAAGTCACTCAACTTGAACACGGCAAATTTTTGTCTTGTTTGTCCATCTAGCGGATAAGATATCCGCCTCCGTGCCCGCCTCGACTCTCAACCCGGTAACTTACTCCAGAGTCCCACGTGTACCAGCTACAAATCACCGCCATACGACTGCGAGAGCACCACCCACCCAAAAAGATCGGTACTGCTACTGCATAGAGATACAAACGCCTGTCGATACGGGGGCAATTTTTCTCTTCCCTTCAATCCACACCGTCAACTCACCCTTCCATCCTCTACTACGCTTTGGTAATTTTGCACACCAAGTCCCGGCCCGAGACCGAATCACCCTCCTTGACCTTGAGCTCGCTGACCTTGCCCGTGTGCGGTGCCGAGATGACCATTTCCATCTTCATCGCGCTCAGCACCGCAATAGGATCGCCCTTCTTGACTTCCGCACCATCATGTGCACGTACCTCGACCACCACACCGGCCATGGGCGCACCTACCTGGCTGGAGTCGCTGGGATCAGCCTTGGGCCGGCTCGTCGACTCGACCGATGCCTTATTATCGTCCACAGTCACCACACGAACCTCCCCATTGAGCTCGTAAAATACTTCACGCTGTCCACGCTCGTCCGAGAGCGGGCCGATCGCCAGCAGCTTGAGGATGAGCACTTTGCCCTTCTCCAGCTCCACGTGGAACTCCTCTCCAATGTCGGGCTTATTGAGGAAGTATTTGGTCGGAAGGACGGACAGATCGCCATACTTGCCGACAAACTTGCGATAGTCTTCAAACACCTTGGGGTACATGACGTAGCTGGCCACGTCGGTCTCGCTCGAGGTCCTGTATTCCTCCTTGAGCTTCTTGCGCACCTGGTCAAAGTTGATGGGCTCGAGGTACAGGCCGGGACGCTTGTCCATCTTTCTGCGGCCACGGAGAGCCTTGGTACGCAGTGGTTCTGGGAACCCGCCGTATGGCTGGCCCATGAGCCCTTCGAAGAACTCAAGCACTGAGGCAGGGAAATCAAGCTCGCCCGCCCTCTGGATCACGGCATCGTAATCAAGCTTATTGGACACCATGAATTGAGCAAGGTCACCAACCACCTTGGATGTGGGCGTGACCTTGACAATGTCACCTAGAAGATCGTTGGCATGCTCGTATGCCTTCTTGGTCTCAAGCCACTGAGAGCCAAGACCGAGCTGGGATGCCTGGAAGATAAGGTTGGTGAGCTGTCCACCCGGAATCTCGTGCTCGTACACCTCGGGGTCAGGGCCAGTGAGACCAGCCTCAAAGGGTGAGTACAAGAGACGAAGCTGAGACCAGTACTGATCAAGAGCGCGCACGTTGTGCCCATTCAGACCCGGGTCGTATGGGGTGCCTTCCAGTGAGGCAAGGATGGCACCGATGCTTGGCTGGGCTGTCATGCCGGACAAGCTGTCGGTAGCGGCATCAACAGCGTCAGCACCAGCCTCTGCACAAGCTACCATGGATGCCACGCCAGTACCGGCAGAGTCATGAGTGTGCACATGGATCGGAAGATCGGGATACTTCTTGCGGATAGTGCCGATCAGAAGACGGGCAGCCTTTGGCTTCAAAACACCAGCCATGTCCTTGATGCCCAGGACGTGGGCGCCCATCTCAACAATCTTGTCGACACTGTGCATGTAGTAGTCCAGGTTGTACTTCTTGTGTGGGTTGAGCATGTCACCGCTGTAGCAGACGGTGCCTTCGCAGACACCGCCAGCCTCGAGCACAGCCTTGATGCCGACTTCCAGCTGGCTCAAGTCATTGAGCGCGTCAAAGACACGGAATATGTCGACGCCATTCTTCCTGGCTTGCTTGCAAAAGTGGTAGATGGCATTGTCGGGCAGCGACTTGTATGCCACACCATTGGCGCCACGGAGCAGCATCTGGAAGGGAATGTTGGGCACCAACTTGCGCAATTTGCGCAGCCTGTCCCAGGGGTCTTCGTACAAGAATCTCATGGCAACGTCGAACGTGGCACCGCCCCAGCATTCCAGTGCCCACGCGTTACTGAGCGCGTGGCTGGTCTCCTTGGCAATGTTGACCATGTCGACCGTGCGCACGCGGGTCGCAAGAAGAGACTGGTGGGCATCGCGCCAGGTGGTGTCCATGATCAAGCAGCCCTTGTAGCCACGAACGGCCTTGGCAAATGCTGCAGGGCCCTCTTTGTCGATGATCTGCTTCCAGCCCTTGGTCGATGGCTTGGAAATATCAACCGGCTTGCCGGAGTCGTCAAGGATCTGCGGGTAGATGATGTCGCCCTTGAATTTAGACTCGCCAACCTGGCCGGCAATGCTGCTGCCGTTGACCGCAAGGTCTCCGAGGTACTGGAGCAGCTTCTGAGCACGGTTCTGCGAACCAATCAGTTTGAAGAGCTCAGGCGTATCGTCAATGAAGGTCGTCCAGCAGTTGCCCTCGATGAAGACGGGATGTGCCAGCAGGCTGGCCAAGAAGGGGATGTTCGTTTTAACGCCTCGGATTCGGAATTCAACCAGAGCACGGAGCATCTTTCTGCGGGAAATTTCATAAGTAGAACCGTGGCAAGTGCACTTGACCAACATGGAGTCGTAGTGAGGTGTGATGACAGCGCCAGCAAAGCCGTTGCCACCGTCCAGACGCACACCATTGCCACCCGCTGAGCGGTACACCTCGATCTTGCCGGTGTCAGGTGAGAAGCCGTTGGCGGGATCTTCGGTGGTAATACGGCATTGAATGGCAAAGCCTCTGGTCGAGATGCGATCTTGGGTCAGGCCGAGTTGGGCCAGAGTAGCACCCGCGGCGATCTGGATCTGGGCGGCGACAATATCGATGCCGGTGATCTCCTCGGTGATGGTATGCTCGACCTGGATCCGCGGGTTGATCTCTATAAAGTAGTAACCCTTGGAGTCGACCAAGAACTCGGCCGTGCCGGCGTTGCGGTAGTTGGCAGTCTTGGCGAGCCTGACAGCATCACTGAGGATGGCATCTCGAGTGGCCTGGTCCAGGTCTTTGGCAGGTGCAATCTCGACCACCTTTTGGTGGCGACGCTGGACACTGCAGTCACGCTCGTACAAGTGGACCACATTGCCCTGGTTGTCACCGAGCAGCTGGACTTCAATGTGTTTGGGCTTGTCGAGGAATCGCTCCACGAAAACGGTGCCGTTGCCAAAGGACGCTTTGGCCTCTGACGTCGCTCGCTCGAACGAATCTTTCAGGCTTTCCTGGTCACGCACAACACGCATACCGCGGCCACCGCCACCAAAGGCAGCTTTGATGATGATGGGGAAGCCATGCACATCGGTAAAGGCCTTGACCTCCTCGTACTTGGCCACGGGGCCCGGAGTACCGGGCACGCAGGGCACATTAGCTTCCATAGCCAGCTTACGTGCCGAGACCTTATCACCCAGGGCCTCAATGGTCTGCCACTGAGGGCCAATGAAGATGATACCGGCTTCCTCGACTTTGCGGGCGAACTCAGAATTCTCTGACAAGAAGCCATAGCCCGGGTGGATCATGTGTACGCCATGCTCGAGCGCGATTTTGATGATCTCGTCACCGGCCAAGTACGCTCCAACCGGCGTGTACTGGCCTCTGTGGCCAATCATGTAAGCTTCGTCGGCCTTCTGTCGGTGCATACCCAGCCGGTCTTCGTAAGAGAAGACGGCGACGGTCTGCAGCGACAGCTCGTGGGCCGTACGAAAGATACGAATGGGGATCTCTCCTCGGTTGGCGACCAGGAGCTTGTTGACATGCATGATGGTCGAGTTGGCCCGCAGACGGGTGTGGACCGAGTGCTCATGGTGGCCATCTTGATGCCCGTCAACGGGCGGCGTCTCCGTACCGGTCGTCATGACGGGACCTGGTCGGGACTGACTTTGGGAGAGCTGAGATGCTCGGTTGAAGCCCAAATACCTAAGGGGAAGATGGTGATGATGGGGACGATTATAAGGACGATAAAGAAGACGGTGTTGCGTATGTGTTCGCCAAGTTTAATCAGCGTACAGTGTTGTGCCGGTCACCGTGATGCCGGTCCCCGGAGACAGCTGTACCTGGATGGAGCTGTGTTGAGAGGGAAGCTGCCACGGGAAAGACACAGCGGGGTAACTGCCTCCAAGCAATGGGAGGGAGGATACGCGTGTCAATGCAGAGCAATAGAGCTGGAGCTTGGTTGAGCACAACTAGCAACGGGGAGGTAGCAGGCTCAGGCCTCAACAGCAAGAGCTACAGGAGTGTAGCGAGCTATCTCACCATTGAGTGAAAGAAAACATCCGCAGGAACGGGCCTGGGCTGCTTCGATTGACCCATGCCACTACGTTTAGCCGTTGAGCCCCGCCCCGATGTCTGCAAGAGTGCTCGGGATTCGGGCGAGTGGCCCAAGCTTCTTTCACCGCCTAGCTAATAAGACTGAAGTGGCCATCCTCCCATCCCCGTGCCTCGGGAAGTCAGGCACCCCGCTATTTATCGAGAAGACCATTGATTGACAAGCCGGCTATAAGTCAGCATTTACAGTAATTTGTTGGCTGGTAGGACGCGGGATGGGAGGAAAAGCGTGACAAGAAATGATCTGTTAGATAGCCCAGTAGGACCCCTTGGTCCGAGGGCCCTCAGTCAGTACATGAAGATCGGCTACGAAAGGTTGTCGTCGCGTACACACCACATACATCCCAGCCAAAGTGTATCCGTCCATCTCGATGTACACATGCTCCATCTTTGGGTTGATCCCACGGCCTCATAACTAATATGCGCTCCTTCCGCCTCCCACATGTGCTCCAGGCCAATTCCCGCCCAAGATAGCAGTGGGCACGAGTGATGTAGGTCCTCAATGCCACCATCCCCTGCTCCGGAATATTCCGGTGGTGCCGATAACTGAGCGCTTCACAACCTCGGTCGCGCACCGCCGTCTGGTGAGCGAACTCAACTAGAACGCTCGGGGAAACCCTGTGGGCTGAGGGGTGATGCCGTTGGTCTGGCCGTAAGGCGTCGGTGAGGGCGCGGTGGCCGGGCCTTGGGTTAGCATGAGCCGACTGCCGATGATGGGAGTGCTGTCCTCCTCCTTCTTCTGGCTAGCCTCGCGTGCCTTACGTTCCTCGTTGTCCTTGCGCAGCTGGTCGATGGTCGCCGATTGCTGGCTCATGTAGCTGATCAAGAAGGGCATAGTGAAGTCATTGAGGCCGTGGCGCCACGAAATTTCCATGACGAGGTGCATGGGAATCAGGTCGTAGCAGGCATACAACATGCCCACATAGCATTCGCGGCTACCAATGTCGACAAACTAGACTTGTTAGCATCTTAGCCAGACCATCAGACACACACAACTTACGTATCGCAGCAGCTCTTCGACAACCTCCGGCTTGTTAGAGATTGCCGCCGTCTCGATGGCATCCTTGAACAATTTGTCCTGCTTGGACAGGGCAACCGATCGATCCCACCGCTTGTTCTTGCGGTAGATCTGAGCGGCGACTTGGCGGAAGAAGACAAGTTCGTGCTTCTCAAGTCGCTGAGCAAGACTCATCGCATCGTAGTTGTCGTAGTTCTCAACCGAGTCTCGCAGCGTCTTGTAGTCTTCCTCCTCAATGAGAAGCTCGTGGATCACATCATTCACCGTTCGCTTGTTCTGGCTTTGCACATTCAGCAAGAAGGGCTTGATCATCGGAACATTGTCCGATGTCTTGAAGATCTTGACCACACGGTTGACATCGATTCGTGGCGTCAGGGCTTGCAGCAGATCCGTGAGCAGCAGCGGCTGCTCCTCGAGGTAGTGGTTGATAGCACGGTAGTAGATCTCGAGATTGGCAACCTTGACAATGATGTCCTTGAAAGAATGATGCTCCCAAGCATCGGCCGCACGCTCCATCATGGCGAGCGCAGCGTTGTCCCACTCGTCATAGTGGCAGTACAAGAAGATCAGTTCTGGCCACAAATGAGCCACTTCGCAGGCACGGATCATCTTGGGGATGTTGATTCGAGACCAGAACAGCTTGAGATGTTCCATCACACGATCGGGATGGTACTTGGTCAAGGCAATGCCAAGCTCGGTGAACATGCCCATGTGGGCGCGTTCGAGACCAAGGCCAGCCTCGAGGAGAGTAATGAGTTCTTCGAAGTAACCCTCACGCTCATACTGCTTGACGAGATCCGACAGCTCCTCGGCGTGGACAATCAGGTTCAAGCCGCAAATCTGAGCGAGTTTGAACTCCTTCTTGGCAACGCAGGCCTCGTTGACTTGCTTCCACACCTTGACGCTGTTAGCACGTCGAGCGCAATCAACCGCAGCCTGGTATTCCTCGAGATGGACGAGGGTGGTGGCAAGCTTGGCCCAGTTGGAAATGCTGGTGTAGAAGATTTTGGCCGCTTGGTGGTAGCCTTCCTCGTAAGCTTTGTCACCACAAGCCTCGACATCTGCCACGTTGGGAGACCGGAGGAAGTCTTCAAGCTCGGGCAGCTGGTCGAGACGAGCATAGCTGAAAGCCAAGGCGGTATCGATGGCAGGCTCGCGATGAGTCTTCCTGGCCATCTTGAGGAACTTGATCAGGTCTTCATCCTTGGCGGCGTGAGTGGCAGTCTCAATTACTTCATTGTAGTTGCTGGCGTCCTGGGCCTTGATATACGATTCAATTGAGTCAGAAACACGGAGGCCATCCAGCTGAGCCTTGCCAACTTTGCTCCAGACTTCGGGCAGGTCAACACCCTCAGCATACTCTTGGGCACGGTCGATGCTGACAATATGGTCGACGAGCACATTTGCTGCCGACGTGTGGTCATTGACCTTCTTGTAGATTTCAAGTGCCTCTTCATACAGACCTTGGTTAATGCACAGAGATGCGATCTCATCCGTGCTAAAGTGATCGAGCTTGTGAATATAGTCCAACAGGCGTGCCTTGTCCGACTTGGCTGCGGTGAGCATGAGCAGATTCTGCAAGCTAGTGTTCTCGCTGAATGGCGAGGGCTCAAGGATGATCTTCTCGAGCAGATCAATCAGTTCTGCAGGCAAATCAGCATCGACAAAGGCCTTGACAGCGACTGAGACCTTGTCTGGCTCAGTTGACTCGGGCACGGCGGTCGAAATGACCTGATCAACCAAGGATCTCCGATACTCGTTGTTCTCGTTGAGAGCAAAGGCCCATATTTCAGGGTCAGCTCGCTCGAGCAGGTATCTAGCCTGGGGTCTAAACATGGAGTTCTCGTTGGTGATATTAATGAGCTCAAGGTCATTCTGGCCTTTCCTATAGGCAATGTAGGCCAAGTTGGGATCGCGCTTCTCACAATACTTGCCAACAGTCAGGGTGTCGTACAGATCGTTCTCCTTCAAGAACTTCTCCGGGTCATGGTTGCTGTCAATGTAGATCTTGGCAAGCGCATTGTACACGGCCTGTTGCTGGTTGCCACTTTGCAAGGTCGATTCAAGGAAAGGAAGCAAGATCTTCAAACGGTTCTGTGTCTCGACCTCGCTGACAAGTTCATCCATAGGAACTTGGGCAGGGTCAACGGACCGAAGCAAGTTTTGGATCACGCTCTCTTCACAGTCAAGGGCGAGCAGTGCGCCAACGACTGCAGGTGTGCGGGACGGGTTAACCTGCTGCACATAGACTTCGATAGACTTGTACTGTTGATTGCGATACAGGTAATTGATGAGGTCCTTGACGAAATTGAAGCGGTCACAGACGATGATGAGCGGCAGTTGCTCTGAGAGACGAGCCTCAATTAGGAAGTTCTTTACCTTCTCCGGGTTGAAGACGTTGTTTTCTCGACAGATGCGCTCCACTTCGGGGAATTGCTGCATGGTGACGGCAGCTTCAAGATACTTGAAGACGACGTCGGGATCGTCACTGACGTTAACAATACTACCCAGGAAGTAGTAAAGCCCTTCAGCGGTCCGATGACGCTCAAAGAGCTCGATCAAGCGTGCAGGGCCAAGGAGCTCTGAGTATTTGGTTGCGATCTGGACGACAGCCTGGAGATTCTGTCGGATGTTGACCTTGAGCATCTCATTCAGACAATCGAGTGACTGATCAACAGACATTCGGCCAAAATATTGCTGCAGGAATTCAGGGTTAAGTTTGTCTGTCTGGACGAGGATACGCTTGATGATGGCAGCATCGTCGGTGTTCTCCAGAGCTCGCTGCAGAAGGCCGGCTTGTTCGCAAAGGGCTGCAATTCGGGACTTGTCATAGTAGGAAAACATCTGATTGCCGAGGATGGCGTCAGCGACTTGGGGTGCTTGTGCCAGGTTCATTTCCAACAACCGCGTCTGCAGTTGGCCCTGGTCTTCACGATTGTCTTTGAGGGCCTCGAGTAGGAATGCTGTTGCCGCTTGGACCATGTTCTGAGACATGAAGATATCAACGACACGGCCAGGATCGACGAGTGGGCCACCTTCAGCATTTGCCAGTTGTGTGGCGAATTCAGTACCTCGCTCAGGGTTGATTCGCACTATGTGCTGCAGCAGAGTCACATAATCTGGCTGATATCCGACCGAGCTGGCATAAGGCATGATTTCCTCGAACCGTCCGGTTTCAGCCAGGGCTGCCACAGTCTTGGAGGCTACTCCCGCTTCTCGATAGATCTTCAGTGCCTGCTCTATGTCGTGCAGGCGGACAATGTCACCCAACTCCTCGGAAGATTCGAGTTTGCCTTCGTCCATCCATTTGACCAAGAGCTGCTTGCGGTTCTGGGCCAGCACGGGTCTGATGAGCTCAACGGATTCGTGTCGGTTCAGCTTGCCCTTGTCAAGCAGCATGCCGAAGTATTGGAGGATAACAGACATCTGTTGGCCGCTGGCATTGCTGACGCTCTTGAAGCGGTTGATCGTCTCTGGGGTTCGGAGGAAGCCTCGGGGCGAGTTGGCAGCAATCTTAGCAGCCTCCTGGTAATTGCCTTGTTGAAAGAGCGACTCAAACTGCTGCTGGTAGAGGTTGTCTGCACCCGGGAGGCCGGCTTTTGAGGCAAGCTTAACCGCTAGCTGCGAGTTTGCTGGGTTGTTGAGAAGGTATGGGATGATGGTGGTGTCGTCGACTGAGACCGCAAGAACCTGGCCCTTGCGGTTGATGCCCACAATGCCTGCCGACTCTGAATCAGGCGCAGTCACGAAGATGGTCTCGCTCGAGATTCTGTTCATGAAGATGCATGTGCCCGTCTCGAGGTCGTAGAGATGAATGAAGCCGTACTTTGTGATCATGTAGATGATGCCGTATCTCGACGAGACCTGCATGGCCACCGGGAAGTCGTTGGTGGCTTCCTGGGGGAAGTAGACGTCAACCGCCTTCTTGGCAAAGCGCTGGTTGGCTGGATCGGGATCGATCTCAACAACGTGGAGCTTCGAGCTTGTCACTGTGCGGACAGCAAACGTGAAGAGCTTGTACGGCGCAGGTTGGCCCTCGGCCTGGAATGTGCTGAACGCAGCTGCGTGACCTTCGATCTGCTGCGAGATTCCTCGGTCTTTCGAGTACAGCTGCATTGTGCCTGCAACACGGCCCTCCTTCTGCGAGATGCCAACCACGACCATCCACTTCTCGTCCTCGTTGACCCGGTAGTTGATGATCTGGCAGCCTGCGAGATTGGCATGGCGGTCAAAGACCTTGACAGGCGCGTCTTGAGTCGGGTCGAAGACATTCCAGTGGTACACCGACGTTTCTGTGACAAGGCCCAGGCTGGTATCGCTGAACCACTTCCAGAAGACAATGTCCTCGTTCATGATGGTCGACTTGAGTTTCTGCTTGCCGGGCAAGTCGAAGATCTGGACGGTGCGGCCTTGGGCCTTGAGGGCCAGGATCTCGCGTGTTTGGTGCATGATGGCACTGTCGGCCGAGATGGCCCTCTTGACAATGTCATTGCCCTTCTTGAGGTTGACTATTATTACCTGGGGCTTGTCCTCCTCATTAAGCTTTTGTCGTACACAAACAAAGGCATCGGATTCTAATGTCTGGCTGGCGGTCAGTCACGGGCCAGTCAGGGGCCAGTCAGCGCCAAGGACGGGCTCTTGCTTACACAGGTATTGAAACTAATTGATGATTGCTGTGCGGCTGGTTAGTGGCTGCCGCCGTATAGCACTGCGGAAGGAGCGAATGGGGACGAGACCAGCGTACCGCGATGCCCAAGGAAGTCAACTGCCAAAGTATTAGCCGCCAGCGGTTCAGCGAGGGGTGTCCTGCATCTGCTCACCTGCGCAAGTTCTGTGAAGCGGATGGGCAACACCTGCCCAGCCATGATGCTCGTGGGTTGCCCTTGCCCCCTATACAACACTCATGCACTGAACGCGGATCAGCCGGAGGGGAAAGAAGCCTAGAGAATCAGAGAAGCAGAGAATCAGAGAGGCTGCTAATGACAGAGAATCAAGAGAATGGCAAAGGAAGAGACGGAGATGGCAAGAAGGGGAGCAGATTGCTGATGGGAAACAAAGCTCCCTGAACGGCGCAGGCCGCAAATGCAACTTGTCACTGCGGCGATGCAGCGCCAAGCCCTCTCACGTGTCAAGGCGCGCTAAAACTTCCTGCCGTCCTAAAATTTATCACTGTATTAATAAGTGTCGTCCAAGTGGGTCCCTCGGTCTCATTGGCAGTCACCGCATCGCCAATCCTTGCAGGAGCGACTTGACGTCCGCTGGCCACCATGGTGGGGGAGCCGGAATCGTCGACGGCCCAGCCAATGCACGGCAGCACTATTCCCTCACGCAGACTCTACGCAACCAAGCAAGCTGCACGAGCAACCACCAAAGCCTACGAGTTCCGAGTGGTGCCCTTCGTCGCGCTGCTCGCCTGTGCTACCGGTGCCTACGTCCTCCTGGTGAAGAAGAGAGTAGCTGAGCCCCAGCAAGTCACGTCGGCAGAGACCCAGCAAGTCACGTCGGCAGAGACCAAGAAGGCAGGACGATAGCAGAGAAAGGTCTGAGATGGCTCCTCTCGAGCCCACCGCGGGCACGGATCCCAAGCTTCAGCCAGATTCGCCGCTGGTCACGACCAATGCATCGCCCGTGTTTGATCCGGATAAGGTGACGGTGGTGTACATCCTCGGAGGTCCGGGGTCGGGCAAAGGCACGCAATCTGCGCACCTGGTGCAGGACTACGGCTTTACTCATCTGTCTGCCGGGGATTTGCTGAGGGAGGAGCAGAATCGAGCCGGCAGCGAGTACGGAGAGATGATCAAGCAGTACATCAAAGACGGGCAGATCGTGCCTATGGAGGTCACGGTCAAGCTGCTGGAAAACGCGATGCACGCCAGGCTCGATGATTCTGCCAAGGGCAGATTCCTAGTCGATGGCTTTCCAAGGAAAATGGACCAGGCCACCTTCTTCGAGCAGTCCGTCTGCCACTCAAGATGCACCATCTTCCTCGACTGTCCGGAGGATGTCATGAGGCAACGGCTGTTGGACAGAGGCAAGACGAGTGGCCGCGCCGATGACAACGAGGAATCGATCGTCAAGCGCTTCCGCACCTTTGTCGAGACAAGCATGCCGGTTGTCGACCATTTCGGCGAAGCCGGTCGAGTGATCAAGGTCTCGGCTGTCGGCTCGGAGCTAGAAGTCTATCACGGTGTAGTCGAGGGCCTTGCTAAGTTTGGCATTAAACCAACCAAGTGAAAGATATCGGGCCAGACTCTGGACTACGCTGATCCAAACGCCTGGGCCGGGACATGTGTATAGAACACACAGGGGTATCATTCTCAGTAGCTCATTTTTCGATCACTCTCACTCTCGCCTGATTGTCTTCCGTCAATGGTCATGATCATGGTCATGATCATCTTGTTCTTCTTCGTTGCTTTCGCTGCTCTCCTCTGCGGCACTAGTCAAGCCCTCAAACTCGGACAGTCCGCCCGCGTCCTCCTCTCTTGGCGGCTGCATCACAAATGCCCGCAAGCAGGTGATTCTGTTGCCAGTTTCATACGTAGCCAGGAGCTTGCCGACTTGAGAGCCCTGCTTGTTGGCCTTAGCCAGATTTTCGAAAGGCAAGCGCCAGATTTTCACAGCACCATCACTACCGGCTGTAATGGCAGTGGCGTGGGTACGGTCCTCTGGCCATGTCAGGATCTCAAAATCCTTGATTCTTCCCTTTTCCCCTGCCTCTTTGCCTCCCAGCTGGCCGAGAACTGTAGCGTGGCGCACATCTTCTCCCTCCTCTGAACGCGTTTGGGCAACATCGAAGAACACCAGCCTTCCGTCCTCTGTACTCACCGCCAAGGCTTCCTGCCCTTGTCCGAGCGGCACCCATCGCATCTGACACAGCTTCGTGGGCCACAGGCTAATCTTGCAATGCACTCTGCTATCCTCGCCAAACACCAATACCCCCCTCTCAAATGCCACTACAAACCGTTTGCCCTGTCCATCCCACTCAATCTTCCTCCCTTCACCACTGCTGTACTTGCCTTCCTTGATCTCCTCCAGCATTTTTCGATCAAAGTTCAACACACCCGCCTTCTTGCCCGTTAGTAAATTCCACAACCTCATGCATTTCTCGCCTTTGCCAACTGTGACCATCAGCTTCATGCTCGGATGCACCGCGAAATCATTGATCCCCATGGGCGTCATCCCTGGCGGCGCCGTGTCGCCACTAGGTTGTCCCTGCACCTTCGGCCTCGGTGCTTTGATTGACGACACAACCTCAAGATCCCTGGTTCGCGTGACTGCGATCGTGTTGTCTTCGCTTGCCGATAATAACTTGGATCGACTTGGAAAATGCAAGGACGTGATGGGTGCAGAATGCTGCACAATGTTACCCAGCTCCCTGTTGGCCGGGTTTTCTCTCAGCTTGGCCATACCTAGAGTAGGCAGGCGCGGGAGACCGTCGTCTTGGGGCAAGGGAGACACTGACAGCGAATACACATTGACCCGCTCGTCCGAGGAGCCGGTGGCGAGGTAGATGCCTTGTGGGCTGTCAGAATTCGGGTCAGGGGGAGGTGACAGGCCCAGGCAACGGATGGAGGAGGAGTGAGCTTTGAATAGGAACGTATCGGAGAATTCGGGCACAGTTTCTGCCGAACGGGAAATGGTCGCCGTGATGCCATGGAGGATGGACTCGTACGAGCCGGTTATGATCTGAATCGTCTGGATCGTCTGAGAAGGCCATGGTGCACTCGAGCTGGGCGCTGCTGTTGAAGCCTTGGTGCCATTGACCGCTGGCAGAGGCTCAACCTCGTTCTTGGCACTAGAAGAAGCCTGCTTTGCCCCGTTGACCGTTGCTGGCTCTGGGACGCCAGCGGCCTTGTTGAGAATATACTTGATATTCGCGGTTGACTGACTAACATTGACATTATTATCGTTGTCGTCTGTCTTCGGTGTTTTCGCTGCAGCTCCGTTGATGTCTAGTGCATTCTGATGGCTGGCTGGCCTCTTCCGTTTGACCATTTTCTGGACTCAATATGGACATGGAAAATTTTGACCAAAGTTCGGGAACAGTGTCCTAGGATTTTGGGTATTGGAAGGGTTAGAGCAGCAGCAGGCAAGACTGTACCGAGAGTTGAGCGTCTTAGGATATATAGCAGTCGAGTGCAGTAATATTGCAGGCCTCATTGACGCCTCTGTCTACTGGACTGCCATAATTAACGTTACAGAGAACAAAATTGCTGCCCTCAAAAATTCCTATATGGAGACAAGGAGCCTCCTGTCGATCCGCTTTGGTTTGGTTTACAGGCTTAGCGTGCTCGGGAGACGGTGCCGCCGCCTAGAGGCTTTGATTTGCGAAGGGCCCCGCCCTCCTAAGCCCCCTCTAACCCTCTCTTCGCCTTCTCTAGCTGCCTCCAACCGTCAGAAAACCACCTGTATCCTGCCCATATCTGGCACTTGTCGCACCCAGCACGCCACCTTCATCACCCATTTTCCCACCACAACGCGCCCAAACAATACATTTTGAGCGACTCAATCATCTGCAGTCCTTTGAATGCATCTTTCTTGAACTTTTCGCCATTTGATTCGGATGTTTGGTCGCCAAAAAGTCGGGACGTGCGATGCAGCGATTGCAGCAGCTGCAATGGCACAGAGAGCAAGCACAGTATGTCAACAGTCCATTCAAACAATTCATATCACCAAACAAAGATGACTGACCAAGTTTGGTGACTTTTAGAACACGATTGCTGTCACGAAAGCGAAAGCTGACTGAACTCTGGAGCGTGACCGTGTCCGACACTCTCGAAGACTACTCTCAGAAACTACAGGCATTTCAGGATGCAAATGATCTTCAAAGGTAAGATTCGTGTCGGGCCGCTCAGGAGACTCATCTAGGCCTTTTTTTTGCATCATTTGACGGCGTGTACTGATGAAAGCCCATCCGCAGAGGCCGCCTCTTCGACGAATCTACCCTTCCTTCGCTATCACCCGTCACTCGATCTCTACGCAAACGACAAGCCTCCCAAACACTTCATGATGACACATCACCTGCAGCGATACCGCAAACACACAAGTCGCCCATGAAATCTAACACTCTGCCGCCTCCCAATCCAACGCAAACACCACAACCATCGTCCCCATGTCGACTGACACCAACCCCCATATCCCAATCCTCTAAAGCCCCTTCAACTATCAATGGAAGTCATCCAGCCAAGGTGGAAGGGGATGGCGTTGTTGAGACGACCATGCAACTTGGACAGAACGTGCAAAGTGGTCCTGTAGATGCATCCCCAACTTCGAAAGACGAACACGATACATCTCTGCCGCAACTGACGCCGCCAGAATCGACGTCCGATGACGACCTGTCAGGCTCTGGTCTTCAGCAGCATGACAGCCAGCCATGCAACAATGGTCTGGCCGCGAAACAGGAGCAGCCAGGGCGGTCTCAAAGCCCGCCCTGCCAGGCGCCTCTAATCTGCGTCAATCACCAATCCTCCCTGGCATCTACTAACGGGGCCACCTCCACTCACACACCTGGACAGGCTGCGGGTTCGCACAACAAGAGTCCTGATGCAGAAACGGCGCCTATCCCAGATGTATGTGGTGAGAAAAGCGAAGTCAAGAAGTGCCTCGAGATTCCAAAGAGACCTGCCACACCCGATTCGACTTCAGAGCCGCAAGTGTACGACTCATCGCCGATGGATGTGGACTCCTCCAAGCTGCCAGCGGCAGAAGGCAAGCCCGAGTCAGCCTCTAAGGAGCCAGACTCTCAACCACGATCTCCCGAAGATGTCTCGAGTCGAAAGCCTTCGATGCGGATAGATACACATACAAACATGAAGACTTTCTTCAAGTCGACTGGCACGCTGAGCAGTCTGGTTGAGTCACGGGCCCAGATGACAGTAGCCACCGCTACACCTCGCCGGGCTCCACAGCCAACACCTTCTGGTCCGGACACGGCGAAGAGAGCAACCCGAATATCTTCAGGTGCCTTGCAGAAGAAGTCCGTGTCCGAGATTCTGGGTGAGACACCCAAGGCATCATCGGCTGACTCTCCGTCAAGCGAGCGGGACTCGGTTCCTGCCGACTCCCGGCGTCACCCTGAGCGAGATCGGCGCGAGAAGGACAAGAGCAAACTGTCAACCGTGGTCTTTGCCAGGCCACAGAAGACAACCGATGACGACACAATCGAATTTATTCAACCTGACGCCAGCCGCAATCATGGCCCTACCCCAGACCGCGACTACTTATATACTCTGTTCGAGAGCAAAGCATATATGACGCGAGGATCTGGCTCCTTGTCTGCATTGATACAGAATGCCCACAAGACTTTGTCAACGGCTGACCATCTGGTCGACTACAATATGCAGACGGAGTGTAGAATACTCAAACGTCTCTACCAACTACAAGAGAAAGGTAGGTGGGCATTGCGTCAACCGAAACGTGCCGACGAGGCCGCTCGCCCAACTTCTCACTGGGATTTCCTTCTCGACCAAATGAAGTGGATGAGAACGGACTTCCGAGAAGAGCGAAAGTGGAAAGTGGTGGCTGCCAGTGAACTAGCAGCAGCTTGTGTTGAATGGCATGTGGCCACCCCGGAACAACGCAGACTGTTACAAGTCAAAGTTCGACCCCCCAGAATACGGAGTGTGTCAGACCAAGGCCAGGATGTGGAGATGGAAGATGGGCCAGCACCACCCATGTCATCCCACCCAACCCCAGATCTCATTCCATCGCATGAGGATGAGTCTGTTGGCGATGACATTCCCGACCCACGAGATCTCCCAGCCACTGTTGCACCTGCCGCCATCTTTTCTCTAGGAGCTACAGACATCAACTTTGCAACAAACAAGACTCCTGCTTTTGACAAGCTTCTCAACGAGCTGCCGCTATACGAACCAGCCAAGGTGGAGCCCGACATGGCCAAGTCTAATCTTGCTGAGAAGATGGACGCTCGTTGGAAGACCGACATTGTTGCTGTCTCAAGATACGCCGTCGAGAAATTGCATGTCAAGGAGTACGAACCCCCGATCAAGAAGAGCAGATATGAGTACGATTTGGAGGCCTCACCAACACGGAAGGTCGAACCACTTCCACCTAGGGACACTAATGTTGCACTGTTTATGCCTGAAAACAAGCTTATCAGAGATCGGATTCACCCCGGTCACTCTTTCCGACCGCCATCTGAACACCCGATGCCCTCCCAGGCTTTCTTCGAGACGCGATCATCGTCACAATGGACGCATGCGGAGGATGATGAATTACGGCGCCTTGTCAAAGACTATTCTTACAACTTTTCGCTCATCTCGAGCGTACTTACCCCTCGAAGCCTCTATACATCTGGTGCAGACCGGAGAACGCCTTGGGAGTGCTTTGAGCGGTGGATAGGCCTCGAAGGGCTGCCCGCTGACATGTCGAAGACGCCTTATTTCAAAACATACTCTAACCGGATCGAAGCAGCTGGCAGACATGTTGCCGCACAGATCGAAGAAGCTCAACGACGCGCCGGCGCAAATGCACAGATCCCCCCTCGAAAGAGGACCACCCAGCCTGTCCGGGTCGACCGCAAACGCACTCAGCGACACTTGGCAATGTTGGATGCCATGCGCAAACTTGCCAAGAAACGAGAGACCACTCTCCAGAAGCAGCAGCATCAAGCCGAGGTTCAAGCGATGCGGAAGGTCAACGAGGTCAGCCAACCAAAGGCCCCCTTCAAAGACCCTGCATCATATGCTGCTCTTCGGCAAGAACGAGATCAGAAACGTGCCGAGCAGCAGGAGATCTACCGCCAGCAGCTCATTGCTCATCAGCGCGCTGCTGCTCAAGCTCAACGAGGTCAGAATGCTCAAGCAAACGGACTGCCGAATGGAATGCCACCAACGAATGGTGGAGTGCGTACGCCTACAAATGGCCTGCCCGGAATTCCAAATGGTAATCTGCAGGTACCGAATGGCCAAGGTCGTCCTCACCCAGCCATGATGGGTATGGTGAATGGATTGCCGCCGCAACAAGCAGCAAGGATGGATCAAGAAGCCCTCGCAAACGCTCAGGCCCAGATGCAAGCGAATATGACTCGCCTCATGCCCACCTCGCCTCAGCAGATGCGGATGATGCAAGACATTCAAAAGGTGCAGCAGCAACAGCAGCTTTTGCAACGACAAGCCCAGCAAAACGGCCAGCATTCGCCACCTACAGCTACACATGCAGGGCCTGCCAATGGTCAAAGCATGAGCAATGCAGCATACATGGCAGCCATGGCAGGCTTGACGAATGCAGCCTCTCCAAACGCGAACGGAACCTCACCCTCGCCACGGTCGCAGAATACTGGTCAAGCATTATCGAGTGGACACGTGCCGGCCATCACTCAGCTTCAAGCGAAGATCCGGGAGCAGAATCCCAATATGCCCGACGACGAGGTCCTCCGTGCTGCATCGCAACACCTCCAGGCCTACCATGCGAAACAAGCCACTGCTGCAGCAGCGGGTCAGCCTCCCCAGAGACCCATGACACATAATCAAGCAGCAGTCAACGCAGCCATGGGAGCCGTCAACTCAGCAGCTCACGCTCAAAACAATGCCTCAATTTCGTCGTACAGCCAGCAGGGCATGATGACCAATGAACAGGTCCAGCAGTATAATCGAAATTTGCAGATGCAGCGAGCTCAGCAAGCGGCTGCTCGAGGCATGACCGTGCCGCAAATGCAACAAAGCATGATGGGCGTGAGTAACTCGCCAGTTATGAACATGACAAGGCCTGTCAGCCAGCAGGCCAATTTGGCATCTGGCCAGATGTCGAGAAGCGTAACTCCAAGGGATCAGAGGAGCGGCAGCGCCAGCCAGGTCCCCGGGCCGCAGGGAAGCCCGCGACCTGGTTCGTCAAGGTCGACGCAGCAGACTTGAGATCGTTGCCAACTGTTTAGTGAATGCATCGTGAGTTATGTCTGGATAGGAAACGATTAAAGGGGCTTTTGCACGCTGTTGATACGACAACGCTTTCAGATGTTATGCGACCCGGCCATGTCCAACGGACATGGCCGCTGAGATCAATCATAATACTGCACTTGATACTCGTCTTCGGATGGTTGTTTGTCTCTCCACGTGACCATCATAATAGTCGAGATCCTGAATCGGGCATCCCGCCGGTATCCCATTTTGTCAACTTGAGGACTACCGCTCCGTGGCATGTGTAAGGTGAGCCTGGGTGACCTTGAAGTGATATCGGCCTAATTTTGCCCATCGTTTTATTTGTCACTTTGCCCCATTCTCTGTGTATTCTCCCCTATCGGGTTGCCGACACCCCTCTGCCCTGAAGGTTACAAATGTCCTAAAACATCTAGCCAATTCTGTTGCCATTCAGCGACGTCACCACTCACCACTATCATGAGTCCAACGGTAGGAATACTGCCTCTATTGGCAACATCGGCTCGTGGATTGCCCATCCCGGTACATCAGAACATGCAACTTCATGAGGAGGATAGTCCAATTCAGCACACCACTAATCCGGACCTTTTTGTCCTTCTAACCGGAACACTCCCCACACCCGCCATCCCAACGACGACCTCTCCTCCCTGAATTCGACCTCGCCAAGCACATCATTCTAGTCACTGGCGCAGCGCGCGGCCTCGGCCTTGCCATGGTCGACGCCTTGACTCAAAGCCGGTGCCACCGTCTATGCTCTAGACCGCCTTCCCCCCAGCGAGCAATCTCTCGACTTCACCAAGATTCAATCATGCGCTCGCTCTGACTTGGGAGCCGCCCCGAAGTACGGACAAGTCGACGTGCGTGACGTTGTCGCGCTTAATGCCACCGTCAGCAGCATCGCCAAGCACCGCGACGATAATCGGTCTAAACCCTAGCTATCGTAATAAAACGCCAAGACCCATACAATTTCAAAAAAATCGGCTGGTCAGCTAACGATACCGGTACTCATGTAAATCGCTCTAAGGGTGGATCGCTTTAGACAAGGATCACTGTATACCTGATTTGAAAGATTTTTGCAGTTTTTTTAGACCATTTAAAGTTAATTAAATCACTAAGTTAATAAGTTTACGCCATCTGCATCCCATCAAAGCTAGCCACCTATAGAAATCACCTTAATTCTGCAGTTTATTACCATGATCCCGATCAAAACACTCCCCTTTGGACACAGATATACTTGACAAAGACTACATCCACCTCTAGACCTAGTACCACGAGATTTAATCTCTGAATTAGTAATTTCTGGAAGTGGCCGAGGACGTTGGTGGACTTGAGCAATCCGTCGACACCAATTACAGTAATTTCGGTTGCCGAACTTGATCCAGTTATGACCTGGTGTCATGAATGCCATGACCACCTCTCAGGTGTTAGGCTCACAAGGCATAATGAGATCACTGAGGTCAGGCTGACCACCGTGGGGCCTGAGCAAGGCAAGAGTTTATCAAGCGATTAGTATGGAAAGATGTGCAAGGCAAAGGACCTCCATAGCTGATGAGAAAGAGCAAAAAGGCGGCCAATCTGATGCGCATTGTTATGACCTTTTTACTGATAGCAACTTAAGTATTTGCAGTAGAGATTACCGGTTGCTCCAAGAATAGGCTCTGTTGAGCCATATTCCGACATAATGAAGCAAGACAGAGGGGCTTGAATAAAGCTTATATCATTGTGGGTTGGGAATATATATATATATATATATATATATATATCTGGTAGAATCTATCCTTTGGAACCCAGAGAAGATCCTCAACTGTACACAAATACTCAATTCGCTTCTATACAACAAGTAACAGAGGCCAAAAACAAGGCAGCTGCGCGTCAGGCGCATTGGGACAAGGTAGATAGGGGGAAGGAGGTAAGAGAGCAGGCGAATCATCTTCTCCAGAAGGGAGGGTATGAAACCATTTCTGTGTGAATTCCATGCTGCAGACCTAGTTGTGGCTGATAGAGTTCAAAAGTAGGCAATGATAAGGTGTTTGAGAAGGTAGTGCTAAAGTGGGGTGGTGCAAATTGACCCTTGTTGACTTATAAAATTATAGTAGTATAGTTAGTAACACTAGACAAAATGGCGGGGAAGAGCAGCTCCA
Source organism: Chaetothyriales sp. CBS 134916 (assembly GCA_003709845.1). Lineage (NCBI taxonomy): Eukaryota > Fungi > Ascomycota > Eurotiomycetes > Chaetothyriales > Domatiomycetaceae > Domatiomyces > Domatiomyces globalis. The sequence continues at coordinate 35,135 of QQXO01000117.1, read as the reverse complement.
AAAGAGGCGGCTCGTTCCGCCAAATTTGGCAGGAAACTTCCCTGCAACTTCCGTTTAATAAGATGCAATCATCCCCTTCGTCTTTTTCACTACGATGGTCTTGGCACCTTCGCTTAACTTTCCCCTGTCACAAATGTGTCACTTTGCACCAAAAGTCATCGATCATCCAAGGATGGGGAGAGTAACCGACTGCTGCGGTTGAGCCGCCAAAAGTAAGATGTCTACGACTGGTCTCAGACGGCCTCACTATACCGCCCTTGCCGTTGCTGCCACCATAGGCATCGTCTACCTCGCCTTCCGCTCATACCAGTCGACTGAGAAACCACCTCACGTTGGGCTGCACCGCAGTAATGCTATCCGTCGCCCCGCCAGACGCAGACATTCCCGTGGAGGGGCCGAGCTGAATGCAGAAGTCCTGGCCGCTCACTTACACTATACGCGAACGAGGCCGCTTGGCCGATATCAGAATGAAGTCTTATTCCCATACGTGGAGGGCCTCGACCAGATCAATCTCGATCTTACCACCACCAATCTCACATTAATCCGTGATGAGCTGGTGAGGCGCTCAGCCGAATGGCCTCATGGGTGGTCGACACAAGCTCAGCAGGCACTGGACGACCATATATCTGCACAGTTTGTCTACAGTTTCCTCAACGAAGCTGTAGATACGTGGTCGTTAAATGAATACTCCGTTGGGATGTTGGTCTCGATGTTGAGCGAGATAGATATCAATCCACGCGTGACTTATAGGATCCTTGTGTTGGGACAAGGTGGGAACTTGCAACCCGATGCATGGACTTTCGATCCTACAGAAGTACTTACGGCGCCGCCGCCATTCGACGGGGCTGAACATGGTGACGGCCAGTCCCTCAATCGTTCTGATGGAGATGAAGAAGACGCCGGCCAGCCTATTCGTGTCCCACATGAGGACTGGGACGATACGGCAGGTAGTCCCGACATGCTTGACATTCTTTATAGCATCTCCCGTGACCAGGCCAGGAGAGACAGCTACATCCATCGAAGCATCGAGTGTAACAGCTGTGGGGCCTGCCCCATCCGAGGCGTCCGTTACCACTGCTCCAACTGCTTTGACTATGACTTGTGCGAAATCTGTGAGGCCAATCAGGTTCATGTCAAGAGCCATGTCTTTTACAAGATCCGCATCCCTGCCCCGTCTCGCGGCCCGATCAAACAGGTTTTGCCAAAATGGTACCCTGGAAATCCAAATGCCTTTCCAACCAATCTCCCCAGTGCCGTCCTTGACCGTCTCAAGGCAGACACTGGCATGGATATTACCGAGATTGAGGCCTTATATGACCAGTTCAAGTGCTTGGGAGGTGCCCGATATCCAGATGATCCTTGCGAGATCGGCATGGCCATCGACCGGAAAGGTTTTGATCTCTACTTCATCCCCGGCGAGTCGGACAAGCCTGGGCCTTCCAGCCTCATCTATGATCGCATCTTTGCCTTCTACGACAGAAATGCTGATGATTTGATTGACTTCGAAGAGTTCGTCCAAGGCCTCTCAAACCTGCAGAATAAGTCAAGAATGGCGAGGCTGAGGAGGATATTCTTTGGATATGATCTCGACGGCGACGGGTATATCTGTCGACGGGATTTTTTGCGTATTTTCAAAGCTTACTATGACTTCAAAAGACAGCTTAATCGAGAGATGATGACCAATCAGGAGGAGTTCGGCTGTCTGGAGGAGGAAGAGATACGCGAAGTAGTCGACGGCAGTCAGCCTCTCAGTGCCGCTTTCGGCGGATCGGTATTCTACGGACATCAGTCGAGGGCCGGCCTCGACAAGCATCAAGCAGCCAATGGAGACTTGCTCATATCCAGTGGACTCAACGAAGTTTTGCAGAATGACCAGGGCATGCACGGAGACAGAGAGAGAGCTATTGGTAATGTTGTAGTTGCTCACCGACCACGCGCACATCTGTTTAGAACGTTTCGGCAAGATCTTCCTCAAGACGAACAACTCATGTCTCTACCGATGCGAAACAACTTTGAATTGCCCGGCACCCAACACGCCGATGATGCTACCGAGGCTGATCTAAACGGTCCCGATCCTCCTCATCATGCGTATGGATGGCCGCCGTTGCTTTCTCCTGAACCTACGGACATCATCAATGCCTTGGGAGGCTACATCCCTGTTGAAGAGATCAATGATCCAGTTGATAGATCACGAGTGATTTTTGCGCAATCTCAACGTCTCGATGCAGAAACAGACCGTCTGCGTGACAAGGCCGTGAATGAGAGATGGAAGCGGCGACAATTCTACCTGGACGAAGAAGAAGGCATGACCAGGCCGGCAACCTACGACGACTCTGACATTTCTGTTGAAGGATACCCCCAACCTGGGCTCAAGACCATGGTTGGCTCGAGATCCCAATCGCTACGATCAAGATCATCATCAAAGGTGCGATTCGACGATAGTGCCATCGATACTGACTACGATACACGATCAAATGCTTCTTCTAGAGGCGTGCCGGTCAACGAACGGTGGGGAGGCTACGAGCTGAGCAATCCGGGAATCGACGTAGGACAGGATATTCTGTACCAGGCAATACAGCAAGGTTTCAACAAACTTCTTGATGACATATTCCTGGAGAAAGAGGAAAAGGCCATGGAGGCTCAAGTGAGCAAAAAGGCGCGAGCAGAATTCCGAGAAATCTTCGAGAGGCACAAGCAGGCTGTGCTGGAGGAAGTCGAAGTTGCTGAGCAAGCACTGAAAGCTGCTGATATGTTGCGAACCGAAGAGCTCCTGAAGGGTCATCAGGAGCAATCCAAGCTGCCTAGCGAACCTGACGATGGAACAGACCATCCAGACCAGTCTGTTAAGCACCAAGCAGATCGGGCAGTTGCAAGCTCCAACAGCACCAGCCTAGAGGCCCAGATTTTTGAAAGTCAGATAGAGGTAGGCATTGCCCAAGCTCTAGAGGAGCGCAAACTTACCGTTGCTCTGACTGATTCCAACAAGGACCCGGCGTCTGAAACCGAGAGCCTTGATACGACGCTACCTCAGAACATGCCCAACCAGTGGGACATTGACACCTCTGGCCGAGTGCGAAGACGGTCTGCCCCGCCTTCAAAGGAGACGCTCAATAAGTGGCTGCTACATGAGGCCACTGAACGCGAGATTGAGGTCCGCGGTGGCCCTGGTAGACTCAGCTTTGAAGAGTTCCGATGGAAGATGCGGAAAGAGGATGAAATGGCAAAGACTTCTGGTCTTGAAGGCCAGTCTGAAGAGCACGGTTATTGGGAGCACAGCGCCGACCTGGGCAAGATGTCCTTTATTGGTACGTGGCTCGAGATCCCAAGCTTTTAAGTCTCTGCATTAAGTGTTTGCGAAGATGTTGCAGAATTGCAGCGGGCTATCATTCTATTTGACGACATGTATTTTATGACACCCTTGATACCCCACAACGTATGTACGATTTACCCTAGTAAGATAGATAAAATGCATCGATCGGTTAGTTATGTGCCAAAAGCGGCGTCGTATATTAAACCCTCTGGGCCTAAGGTCATAACTGTCTGCCTAGCTAACTTAACAGTCTGAGCAAAATCGATCGAGTTTCTTGTGCTCAATCAGCTCCAATGGCCTAACGTTAGTATAATACCAGAGAGCCATGATCAGTGTAGCAGAGTGGCCATCACCGGCGCTATGCCAAGGCCGGATGGTAACAGCAGTCGAACGCCCAAGGATGCCTCAGTCAACGATTGACTCGAAGCTCACACGCTGTGCGAATGAAAGTCCAGACAGCGAGGAACCTGGCCGTTGGTTTGACAACTTCACTTTCACTGCATGTCCAAGTTTCTTAGACATTATATGACGCTGGATGCTGTCCATCGTATATCTCTTTCTGGTCTGAGGGCCTTCTTTCAACGTTGCAGCTCCATCTTCAAAACATTACTGATGATCCAGTACAGAGTGGTGGCTACAGACAAAGGCACAGCAACTGTACCACGGACGATTGCCACAAAAATATGTGTCCCCAAAGGAATACAGGCAGAAGCACATAGTGCCAGGATGTTCCTATGACCAGAAATATCCTCCAGCGAAGCCGGATATTGAGAGGGTCAAGGAGTCATCTTGCAAGGTGAGATCCCCGTGATAGTTGTTTACCGGGACCAGGATTCGCGAATTGGGCTGGAAGTCGTTATGGATGAATCCCTGGGGAAATACATCGCAGTGAGTCACGTATGGAGCGACGGCAGGGGCAATCCACGACAATTCTTTGCTTCACCAAATGAACTGGCTGTATGACGTTTGCCAATTAGATCAGGGGACACCAATCTGGATGGATACGTTGTGTATTCCTGCTGACCCTGACACGAAGGACCGGATATATCGACCCGCAGCAATCTAAAGATTGAATGAGATATACTAGCACGCCGATAAGACGATCGTGATATCCAAGGATCCCTCAGAGGCCGGTGGGGCCAGGAGTCGATTTATGGCTCGGCGTACGAGCGTCGCAATGGGCGAGAAGATGCTAGATTTTGCAGGAGGTCATGTTCGGAGGATGAGAATTGTTCACCTGCTTCAAAGACAGCGTCATTTTGAACTTACTTGAGCATTCTAATACCTGGCCACCCTACCTTGAATACTCCACAGCCTATTCCTGGTTGCCTGCCTTCAAGGAATTTGGATTCGCCCCAAGCGACGAAGTGCACGATGACCACGAAAGCGAATTTGCAAAGCGGAATATGGTTGAAGAATTTGCTTGTCCTAGTGAAGCTGACCATCAGCCGGCGCTTGGGCCTATACAAGATGCTGTACAAGAAAGCCAAGCACAAGAGGGTGTGATATTCGAAGGCATCCATTGCGGCACAGCTTACCCTGTTGTCGTAGCATAGGCAGCCCTGAGAGATTTAAGGTTCGTCGCCGTCTTACCAACAACCATCATACAATAAGGCTCAATTGGTGCTTAGCAGCTCCTAGGTTTCGCTGCCTAGCCTACCTCAACTTGACTTGGAAACTCTTCTCGTCGAGTTCTTCTGTAATTATAGTCCATCAGATTTTGCTTGTGGACGGGGGGCAAATCAAGTAAGCTTGGTGACAAGAGACATTGATCATTGGTTTTCGCTCTCCAAGCCTCTACTTGTTCATGTAAGGATCTTCTGATCATATCTGGAAACTCTCACGTAATCGCCTCCATCCCTGTATTGCATGTGATACCTGTAGAGCTGACCAATCGGAGCCCATTCCTTGTTAATTCGACGATTCCGTCTCATCGACTTGGTGCGGGGTGCCTTAGTGTCATGATGATTGGAATCCTGGGCGCACAAGGCGTGACGGTTGATTCGTCAGAGGACAAGAGAGAGCGGTGAGCACGTGACTTACAGTGTCTGCAATGGCGAGTTCGACGACAATAACCTTGCATTGACCACTTAGGAGGCTGCCTTTTGCCATGGTTTACGAGGACTACACCCCCCCAATCCCTTATCATGTCAAAAGAGGGGTATATCAAAGATGGCATCACAACCCGATTTCCTTTCAACAATATTGAATTGCCAGGTAAGTCCAGTGTAATCACCGCGATCTAGGAGACATCTCTCGGCAGCCTCATCACAACATCCGCCTCCAAAGCATAACGACGCCGTCTTCGAATCACGCCTGCAGTGGCATTGATTTCCGTCCGCTCGCCACGCGTCCAGCCACCACCCTTTACCCACCCAGCGATCGAAAGAGACTGACAAACCGGATCTGTGACATCATCCAAGCTAGAACATACTGACCACCCAGGTGCTCCTACATCTGCCCTGTTGACTTAAGTACTCTTACAACTAGCCGACCCGTTTTCCTTTCTGTGTGCTTTTTCTTGACGTCTCCTACGAATCTTGATCCATCGTCATCAAATCCATCCACCACCTGCGTAACCCATCAACCGTTGATCACGTCCTGACCAAATATTTACCTCCCTTCCAACCCACTCTGACCCCTAAGGCAACCACCGAAAATGTTTCTTAAGCAATACAATTATAAGTAAGCCCCCCTTATGGTCACTACCGAGTTTCTAGGCAATAGAACCCGAACCTAACCATTCTACCAGGCCTCGTTCCGGAAGCGTATCCAGCCAGGAAACCGCCGGGTCCGCCTCATCGCCGCCCAAGGACAACAAGATCACCTCGTCAGTACAACAAGCTGTCAATCAACCAAAAGGCCCTGCAGCTAGAAGATTAGTAAGCCTTCCACCGCCTCCGCTCAGGTGTTCACACCCCGGGCGTACTCCTTAGTATATCCATACTCTGTCCACCGACGTACAGCTTTCACTAACTGAGTCCATCTCACTAGTCCTCGACAACAGACAAATTCGCCGGCCTGAGTGCCCACAAGCGCAGCCAGGATGCGGACAAGAAGGCCAGTATCGCCGACCAGAAGACTGGTGGACAAGGTGTTTTGAGTGGAGCGTGGAATACTTTCACAAAGGGCTCTTAAGGGTGAGGAGTAGTAGATGGGACATAGTTGAAATCTGAGAGGGGTAAGTCAATATGTATTAGTTGATGGAGAGAAAAAAGTGTTCGACGATGTGGGAAGTTTACTGGGGAAGCTAGCTGTGGGAGTGGACGAGTACCAGGAAGGGCCAAGAAAAGGCAAAGAAGAGCATGAAGTCAACAACAACAACAACAACAACAACAACAACAACAACAACAACAACAACAACAACAACAACATGCATGGTTGCTTATGACTACATAGTTAAAAAGGTTGATGCATCTGGATCTTGGTGGAGTGGGGAGGTAGGAGAGAGCTGGGTGAAGAGAATCTTGAGAAGGAGCAAGGAAAGACATGCTAATCAATCTGATCGATCGATCCCGACACATTTATCTGTCTGTTATGATTTTGTAGGAGGTATAGCAAGAACTATCTTGGAATATCTTTTTTTTTACACAAAGAGTATTGATTGCCTTATCCAACTTCTTGGCTGCGTTCGTTCACTCTAGATATCAATCAAGAGATTTTTAGTATTCCATGCACACATCTATGTTCTCCCCAACAGGTTACCCATGCTAGACTGGCTGAATTTCGGTGGTTGATCAGATGGGTATGTAACTGGACATTTGTCACGGTGCGCGTCGAAGAGAATTGATTCACCCGGATTTGAGAATCCTAGATTCCTACCATATTGTACTTGCTCAGTGGCTCACCTACCTACCCCCCTCAACTCATACTAGGCATGAGTGTAAGAGAAACCGGCGCCAACCAAAATGATGATGAATTCCTCGATTCATATGGTACAACGGTCGGCACAAAGCCTTCCAACCCCCACACAAAAGAGCTTCTCTTTTTTTGCGCCTGCCTAGTCCCAATCTCTAGACCTGAGGCAAACTTGGCTTTAACACTCTGCGCTTCGTTTTGGTCGGTTGGTTCGTTGGTGGTCGGTATGTGTCTCTGTCCGTCTGCCCATTCTCCTCCCTACCCTAAATCTCTTTCCATCTCGACTTCAACTAGCACTACCATTGATTGGCCCCTCAAGAAGAAACAGCATCCTTAGCCTTCTCCGCTATCGACGACTCTGCCGCTGTGGCTGCTTTTGCCGCTTCTGCTTTTGCCGCATCTGCTTTGGCCTGTTCTCGGATCGCGACCCATTTCTTATCGCCTCCCATACTGTAAGAGGGAAAAGGAAACCAAGGTCAGCCGCAATTAAAAAAAGCTAGAGTAGGTAGAGGTGCACGTACTACCAGTAATCATACCACCGATATCCTTGCACTAGCTGTGAGTTAAAGTTGATAAAGTGACAGGCAAAGAGAAGGTAGTTCTTGGGCCTGACAGCGAGGGCGTAGCGCATGAATGTTGCCGAGTAGACAGTCAGGGTGGCGGTGAAAGGGCCGGAGATGCTGTGGTCGATAGCAGGCGGTGGTTAGTCGCTGGCGGAGAGAGGACTTGAGGTAAGGGGCGCAACGGACATTTCAGGGTCTTTCTTGGTGTCGAGGACGGCGGCGATGGGGATGCCAAAGTTGGATGCCGGACCCCAGAAGTCTGCGGCACAGGGAAAAAAATGTTAGTTCATTCAGTCTCGGGGGTGGGTGATATATATATATATATATATATTTAGGTAGTTTCAGGCTTGTGCAGCTTGTATATATGCATAGATATGTTCTGCACAAGAGCAGGGGCACGAGTTTCGAACGGGTGGGAAGGGACAGGGCAAAAGCCGTACGTGTTGAGCAAAAGTAGTCAGTCACCGGATTCGAGCGGATCTTCGCATTGATGGCTTTAATCACAGCCGCCATATTGCTGTCTGTGTGCTCGCGCTGGAGCTGCAGCGGATCGAGAGAGGTCAGAAAGAGAAAGAGTGGCGACGGGGAGCTGGCCGGAGAAAGTGCAACCAACGGTTCTGGATTGGGAAGCTTCACAGAGGCTCTGTCTGACTGCGGCGAGCGGCACCAACGGTCTGGGGAATCCGGAGCGCCCTTTCCGTTCGGAGCGCGACTGTGCACAATCTCCGACCCCGAAGCAGTCACGTGGACGCTCCGACCAGCAATCCACTACTAGTTACAATAGTAGGAATCTTTGCTAGCGGCTGCACTTGCTGGATTTCAACGAGAGCCTATTATTAGGGACTGGATATACATGGATAGGCCTCACTCTTTGCTACACTTGGCGCTAACTAATATGTTAACTGCTAGCACATCCAAGTGAAGCGTAGTTTATTAGAGCCGCTACCTCGCCGTCTGAATACAAGTCAGCAACACCCAAGCAATCGACACTCGAAAACAAAATTAAAGCAAAAGAACAAATGTGCCGGTCTTTCAGCATGGTTCGTGTCTTATATTGCTCAGGTTCTCAGCTCTGACCAGGTTCCCTGTGTCCTCTGGGGCCACTGTCTTCTCAATATCCACAGGATTCCATCAATAATCTTCTCTACCCACTCTTCGGAAGATGTTCTGCAAATTCAAGGCGATAAACATAAAGCATTGCCAGCAGGACCGCTTTAACTGGAAGCGGTCCTCTCTGCAACAACTTCACAATTGGAATTCAGACGATCTTTATACAACCGGATTGAACTCGAAATCCCATCTCGGATTTTGCGGTGCGTCCCCTCGCTCTAAGGACACAGTCGGCGCCAACTAGGAGCTGCCCTTCTCCCTACTGTAAATCGAAGCTTTTGGGCTCCGCGCCAGTACCTCTCCTGGCCATGTCTCCACGCAGCACGTCTTTCGCGAGCTCGATGTTTTTCTCAATCACAGTGCCCCTCCTGATTACACTACTGACTGAGAAGCGCTTTGTCCTGGGTCACTACCGCACTTGATTCCTCTAATGCGGGATTGAGCCGGCGCTGTGCATGACATCGTTATCGCTTGGTGAAGATTCAGAACCCACACGAGTGCACTCACTCAGTCTGCCCCAACGTCGATCTCCCTGGACTGCTGTTGCCGCCTCCCGCCTCCTCCTCGTCGTTCTTGATACCCATTCGCTCTCTGCGGGCCCTCTTCCTGCTGGATGCCCAAGCCTTCTCTCAGGTATCTCTCCCTCTCGCCTCTAACCACAGTCAAGACAGACTCCAAGCTCCTCCTCCACACCATCAGCCTTCCTTGAATCTCACCCCACTGCTTCTCACCAAACACCCGGTAAGTGGCTCTCTGTACCAGGAATTCTTGCTTTAGCTGAGAAAGTTTTCCTTCCACAAGACCAGCCCTAATTGTGTCAATCACCCACATCTCGACATCCTCTGCAGGAACGCCCAGAGATGAAGCAATTGTTTCGTACGGCACAGACCGATGGGTAGCTGAAGAAGCAATCGTCGCCAGAGTCAGAAGTCGGATCTTCGTTTCCAGGACTGATGACTCAGACGCGCTGATGCTAAGGTCTGCCAGGGAATTCGCGCTGATAAATTCGACGTACGTAGCGTAGTCGTCTGACGAAAAGATCTCAAGAAGTTCGAACAGCGTCGGGTCTGATTTACGGAGAGCCTGAACTGCATCGGATGCAGCCAGAGGATTAAAATCTGTAACAGAAGGATTCGTCAGGGCCTCGACCAACACCCGCTTGGCCAATTCGCGGGACTCGGCCTCTTGTGCCGCTGAGACCGGCACTGTTTCAAGAGCGCTGAGCAGATACTTGTACTTCAAATCGAGGTTGCCCGTTGCCTCAGCTGCCTCTGCCACTGCGGTGTACAGACTCTCCTTCTCCTCATCATCGAGTTCCCACACCGCAATCCACGAATCGACGTTCTTTTCTAGTTGCGGAACCAGCGCCTCGAATGAGCTGGTCACTGATGAGGTCTGGATGAGGCCGAGAATTGTCTCAAAAACATGGTAATGGGCTTTTGACGTCGATGGGAGCACGTTGAAGATGGTTGTCAACGCAGAGAGGGCGAGAGAAGAGCCAGAGGCGGGTGAAGAAGTTATGGGCTGTTGGAGGTATTGGCATATACGGCCGAAAAGCTGCTCAGGCTGTGATGATGACGAGCATAGCGCTATCAGTAAATTGTAGGCTGCGCTGAATTCTGGAAGAGTCAGCCCACATTCTGCTGGCTTGCCAAGATATTCCGCTTCTTACCTTTCTCCGGCGCGCTGTTGAGTGCAGACGCCTTGATGACAATCTTCCTCAGAGCCTCGTCTTTTGATTTCTGGATCGACGCATCATCTGGCGCCTCTTGTGACTGTTCTGATTCTCTGATTGTGGAGAGAGTAGGCTCAATATCTGTTTGCAGGCCAGTTCCCTCCTCGGCCTTCGCCACTGTGTCAATGTACTTGGCGAGTTCTTCTGCAAGTTCAGAGAAGGCCCCTTCAACGAGGAGAGTATTCGTAGCCGCCATCGTGCCTGTGTGAGCAGATGGAAATCGTGTTCTGCAACAATGGCACCGATGTCCCACAATGATGTCCCACAGCGCTCTTGCCGTGTGCGAGAAAACTTGGCAAAATGCTGGACCCACTTGCGCAAATACACCAAATATGCCAAGACGCTGCCCATCTCCACAAAGCAGAGCCTCGCCATCTGACCCAAAGCGAGATTAACCTTCAGAAGGGGATAGATACATTTCAGCATTTGATGACAAACTACTAAAAGCCGAACTCTGCCGGTGGCCACACCATTTTTCAGACCCGGATGCTCTTGCTCGCTCCCATGCCCACAGGTGCCTTTCTCGTCGCCGTCAGAGCATACCGTCAAGCGCCTGGTACTATACTTCAGATGTCATCGTTAGGCGTTCTGTTCGCTTTCTGGAGTATTGAAAATGTTCTCCGCAAAGCATGAACAATTCTGAACCCGCGGGAAATTTCTACTGCTAATGGGGTTCATCACAAGCCTGAAAGGGGGGCTTGGCGCATTCGGCTGGTGCAATTGGCTGGGATTCCATCACATGCTGGAGCTAGACCGAGGCACACCAATGCTGAGGTTTGCCACTCAACCAATCCGGGGTCGCTGTCGCGCGTGGTCAAAAGTATATTTCTTTCTCAGCGTGTATCCTGGCTTCAACACATCTCACACGCCATGACATCCTTATGATTGACCCTTTTTTCGCCCACGACAGACTGACAGTATCTGCCTGGGACAAGTAGATAAACACCACTATGGCACAAGGCCCAGATCTCAATCTGGGATTATTGCAGGCCAAGTCAGAGGCAGACACCGAAGAAACACTGATCGGGGGTGGGGGTGATCAGACTACCTCAGCATCTCGCCAACCTGAAAAATCGGCTTTATATCCAGCAAAGCAAAACAGAGCGTATCTCCATGGCCTTCGCGGTTTCGCCGCTCTCATGGTTTACATCGCCCACAACATCTCCTGGTGGTACGGGCCATCCGGCCCTATCGAAGAGGGCTTCGGCTACCACGGCCACTACATGATTGCCACATTCCCTTTCATCCGCACACTATTCACCGGCGGTGCTGCATCGGTGGCTGTCTTCTTTGTGCTGTCTGGATATGTGCTGAGTTTGTCAACGCTGCAAACTATACGAGCGAACGACGAGCACGGTGGAAGGCAGGGTGATATCTGGAGGGGCCTCATCTCGGCGACCATCCGCCGCCCATTTCGCCTCTATGTTCCGCTTGCCGGTGTCTCGTTCCCTTTTGCATTGCTCATGCACATGCCTATCATTGCACCTTACCTTAGCTGGCCAGCCCCTGAACCCTCTCTCCTTCTCGAGCTCTGGAAATGGACAAAGGAATTCGTCGGCACGATGAACCCGCTCCGAAGATACGGCGGTTCCGCGCCCTGGTTCCGCTATAATCCACCCGCATGGACCATGTCCGGAGAGTTCAAGGGCTCCCTCGTTGTGTTCGCATTGCTCGGAGTATATAGTCATGCTCCAGCACGTTACCGCTTCTCCCTCTTTGCAGCAACGGGGTGGATCAGCCTCTACTACATCGGTGACTGGGTGGTGGCGTGCTTCATGTGGGGCGTCTGCCTTGCCATGCTTGACATGCGTAAGACGGTGTCGCCGCTTCAGTCCCAACAGAGCTCGACACGACGCTTCTTACGCCACAGCAGCAGCAGCATCCCTCACTCTGCCTTGCTCCATAGTTACGCCAAGCCCGCCTTCTTCACCTTTCTTTTCTTCCTCTCTTGGTTCATCCTCTGCCAACCCGCAGCCCTGAACCCAGAACGATCCGCCAACACGCCTGGCTTCCACTATCTCACCTACCACCTCATCCCGTTCAAGTACCTGCGCTTTGAGAATTGGCGCTTCTGGAACACCATCAGCGCCACCGCACTGGTCTTCTCGCTCTCCCACCTGTCCCTACCGCAACGCCTCCTCTCCATGCCCACGATGCAGTTCCTCGGCAAAATCAGCTTCACCCTCTATCTCGTCCACATGCCCATCCTGTGGACCGTTGGTGATCGCATCTTCCGCATGCTGGGCGTCCAGCGTGGCGGCTTCGTCACCTGGTGGGATGATCTTCTCAAGATTCCCGATATCGGTCCCATGGGGTTCTCTAGCGGCTGGTTAATCGCGCAGATACTTGTGTACCCTATTTCCGCCTCGCTCGCTCTGGTTCTATGCAAGGTTCTCGATGAGCCGTCCATTAGAATCGGCAAACATGTTGCAAGCAGGGCGATGCCTGCGTTGGCCAAGCGAGAGGATAAGATCATAAAGGCCCTTACCAACTTCACCTCCAGGATCACTCCGGCTGCTCTCTTTGCTCGTAGGTCTGGGAGTGGTAGTAGTGGTAGTGCTACCGACGTTTCATCATCATTTGCCTCCGCTTACTCATTGTCTGGAGACGTCGAACGGCAGCAGGGAAAGATCCAATAGGAAAAGTATATAATGAAGTAAATGTGTGACTAGACTCGAATTTAATTACTTCCACCACCAATTTGTGCATGTATTTCAACCAAAACTGTTCGAGTACCAGATAGATACTCTGGGATACCGGTACATGCTGGTTGGAGAAAACGGAACAAACAAAGAAACAACCTTTATACGAATAATACACAACCAGGTTGACTGCCAGCCAAACTCTTATTCTCTCTACAGTACGCGTTACATACAGTACTTCTCAACTTTACATCAAACTAGTTCGGCCACCAACCTCATTGCCACCCTGACCATTTGGCATGTCACCCTTCCGCCCCACCACAAACTCAGTGTAGATAGCCTGCAGCCTCCTTCGTTCCTCAGGACTGATCGAGCACCTGGTCGTGGCCAACGAACGTTCCACATGCTTCCACTCAATAATCACCCCTTCATCTTTCCCCCCTTCTTCATTACTCTCCTGCTCACCCGCCGACTTAACAGCCTGCGTCGATGACGAAAAAGAAGTCGAGTAATCGCCCCTCGAGATGGCGCGCTCTTTCTTTCTGAGGAGCTTCAACTCGTCGAGCTTGGCAGCCACGGCTGCTTTTGACTGCATCAGGGTAGGAGAGCGGGCCCTACGCGCTTCGGCGTCCTCTTCAGCGCTGTAGAGAAACTGCGTGAAGTCGTGATGGTGGTGGTGGTGCTTCCTATGACCAGCCGCACCGCGCACCTTCGATGACGAAACCGATGATGTTGAAACTTTCCGACTGGTTGGGTGTGTTCCGTTGGGAGCACTTGACTTTCCACCTGCGCTGCCCCTGTCGCCTAACAAATCATGAATCGCCTCAAGATGCGCGTTATACATCAAGGCCTGCAAGTCGGCACCAGTGAAGCCGTGGGTGCGCTCAGCTATAGTCAGCAGGCGATTGGTCACGTCAGGCCTGAGCTTGAGTTTGGAGCTGACGGTGCGCAAGATGTCCAACCGATCCTTTGTATCTGGCATGTCGCAAATCAAACTCTTGTCAAGCCGGCCCGGCCGCAACAATGCTGGGTCAATGAGATCGGGTCGCGATGTCGCAGCAAGCACATACACGCCGTCAAGACCCTCAGCTCCGTCCATCTGCGTGAGCATCTGGTTGACCACTCTGTCCGTCACACCCGTACTATCATGGCCTCGTTTGGGGGCAATGCTGTCAAATTCGTCGAAGAACAACACGCACGGTTTTGCGGCTTGTGCCCGTTCGAAGAGGTCGCGAATGGATTTCTCGCTGGCGCCAATGTATTTGTTGAGGATCTCGGGGCCTTTGACAGAGATGAAATTCAGGTTGCATTCTCCAGCCACGGCGGAGGCCAGGAGTGTCTTGCCGCATCCAGGATAGCCGTACAGGAGCAAGCCTGAACGGAGCCGCAGTGGCGATTTGGCGAATATAGGCGCGTACTTGGTCGGGTAGAGAAGCGTCTCAAGCAGTGTTTTGCGCGTGGCTTGCAACCCGCCGATAGATGAAAAGGTGGTTGTTGAATGCGTGAGAGTGACGTTGCGGAGGGATGAAGGAGTGAAGTTGCGGAGCGCACTGTCAAAGTCACTTTTCGTGAGGGTGAGTGACGTCTCGTTTAGGTCGGCGGATATGAGCGAGCGCGTCAAGGTTTCATTTCTAGCGCGGGATACGAGGAGGGCGAGATCTGCTGGCATGTAGCCATCAGTTTTGGCTGAGATATCTAGAAGATCAAGGTTTGGTGAGAGGTTGAAGCCGTCTGCGAGGCTGGATGATGAGGAACCGGGCCGACTGGAGGAGGTTGAAGGGTCCATCCATGAGCTTTCGGAAATGCTGTGTTCATTACTGGAATTCCGCGAATGGTTAGCAATGCCGTTAACAGCCTTGGGAGATGATCCACCAGTCAAAAGACTCTGGAGGATGTCTCGCCTAGTCTCCTTGGTCGGAGTTTTGATGGAGATGATATCGCCAACAATGTGCCCGCCAATGATCAAATTGTGCAGAGAGTCCTTGGACTGAGCAGTTGCAAGCAGTGCCACGCCGGAATATATGCTGCAATATTGCCGAACAATGGTACAAAGCAGCTCAGTAACCTGCCGACTTCTCCCATTGTCATTGCCAACCTGGAGTTCGGTCTCCACGGGGCAAATTTGATCAAGATCATCGAGCACAATGACAGATTGGCCACCCAGTCGTGCGCACCACGACGCAGACATGAACAGCCGGGTTAAGCTCTCTTTAATCGTTGAAACCCGTGTCTCGTCGGTGACAAGTCTCTGGCATGAGAAATAGGTGACGTTGAACAGGTAGTCTTCACGGAGCCGACGGGCCAGCTCATAAGCAATTGAGGTCTTGCCCGAACCAATGCCACCTGTGACAAGAATGGAAGAGCATAAAGTCAAGTTGGACATACACTGCTTGAGCAGAGGATCCACTCCAATCAATAACGGTCCTGTTTGCGGGATATCATGGGCAAAGGCTGGGAACAGAGTGGTTAGCTCAAGCGGGCGAGGGACCTCCGGTTTGACCTCAAAATCATGTCGTTGCTCCCGGCCAATTGCCCACATTAGCCCGTCATTGGAGCTAGCGTCGTTACCTCCTCTTTGCTGGAATCGTAGTATGCCTCCGGGAAAGTAAGATGATGATTTTGGGTCGCCCGATGGAGGTAGAAGCATCCCATCGGTAATTGGTCCTTGCAACAGTCCGTCTTGGGCATCATGAGCGATGCGAAGTTTGTCTATTGTAGCCTGTCTTGTGGCTCGGGAATCGCCTCCGAATTTTAGTCCTTCCTTCTTTTGTGTTGTGTCTAGCGCAAATGGAAACAAAATCAGTGACTGGATAGAAGAATGGTGCAGAGGTCTGAAGGCCGGCTCAATCCGGAGAATATTTCCAACAAGGCCTTTGATTCCGAGCAGATTGGAAAGGACAGGCGAAAGCCCGACATGGTGTGCATCGACTGGAGTTTCCCACTGAACAATTTCAGCAACAAGTTTTAAAGAAGGTCTTCCTACATCGCTGCTCTCCTCTTCCTTCAGCCGTTGCATCTGAGTTTGATCGAGCTGACCTCGTAAGCCAGAGGGCTTGACGATGGTCACGCTCGCATACTTGGCTCCCTTTAACGGCTCAGATGCGATGAGTTCGGCACCCAACCAGAGCCGAAGGTCAGGATTACTCGCGTGCTGGGGAAAGAAGGAAGCTGCGACCCCACAGTCGATAGCTCGCGCGAAGATGGCGCTTTTGAAGTTGCTAGATTGGCGTCCTGTAGTGCTACGACCGTTGCTCGCACCACTCTTGCGACTTCTTCGACTTGTAATGCTTCGAGAGTCGGTGCGTCCAGGTTGACTTGGCTGTGCTCGGGTCTTTGGGGCCACGATAACCTCGGCATCCGGAGCGATTTTGACAAATCCAACTGTGGGCGCCTGAGGAGGAACTATCGATGTGACCGTGATGTTGGCAGTGGATGTTGGCGAGAGGTGGAGCGTGAGGGGATGGTTCAGCTCCACCGAAGTTGACGATTTGGTCGTGAATGCAGGATTAGGTAAAGCCCGAATCTGCTGCAGCATGTTGAGCTCAAGAAAAGTGGCATGAAGTTCGATAGTTTCCCAATCAGCAGGCGTGAGCGGCTCGATGTTGACAGTGTGTGCGAGAGGGGGGTCAAGATGGACCAGTAGTCCAACCTTCTGACCTTCACTCAAGCCCAGCAGCTTGGCAAATATGGCATCAATCTCGACCACCTGCACCTCAAGCTCCTTGCTGCCTGGTCGAGATCGATCAACATTCACCACCGACGCTGGTCTCGTCCGGCTGGGCATTCCAGTCCATCCCGCATAGGCCGATCTGAGAAATCCGGCATGGCCGCCACTGGAGACTGAAGCCGCGGAAATGGTCTGTGATCGATACTGGAGCTCAATAACCACATTTTGGACTGGCGTGTTGGTATTGCTGAGAAGGGCGATCAAGTTCGGGGGCAGATTCACTAAGCAGTTCTTCAGGGACGCGAATGCCACCTCCGCTCGCGCCGCCGGTGCCATATTTGGGAGTTTATTGAATAACTTATTCTCCTTGTCCCCTGAGCCAGTTCGACATTTGCATCATTGGAGTTGTTCCATGATTTTGCTGGCGTGTGGCAATTTACGCACAGTTCAAAGATTTGGATCCTGTTGAGTTATCCCCGGAAAACAGCCAACCTCGGCAAGTGCGACAGAATGGAAAATAGCTCCAGAACTGCCTAATCTAATTAACGTTAGTCAGCTTAAGGTTAATTTAGCCAAGCTTTTCAGCGCGACGCGTTTCCCAACCTCGCGTCACGTCGCGCCGCGTAAAGTGGTTTTGCGGCCAAGGCTGTATTCTGTCTTTCGTCCACAAATTTGCTTCAAAGCGCCTCGTACACGGTCTGTAATAGCAACAACAAGATGGCGCTGCTTCAGTTCAAAGCCCCCGTCGACTACGAGGCACAATTTAAGGCCTTTGAAGACTTTCTTGACAAGTACGAGACGACGGAAGCCGCGGCCGATCAGACAGCGGCATCTATAGGAGGCCTGCATCTAGATGGCGGCGATGGCAACATAAGTGACGAGTATGATTTTTTAGACGATGCGCCGCCTAATGCCAATGCCAACGCCAACGCCAACGGCCGGCGGCGACGGCAAGGCACTAAAAGAAAATATGTCGAGATGATGCAGGAAGTCGCGGACCGCGAGCGCTCCAATGTGGTGATCGACTTGGATGACCTGAAGGAGTTTGAAGAGTGGTTGGGTGCTGACCCGAGCCTCAAGCTGGTGGAGTCGGTCGAGAACAACACGAAGCACTACGTCGACCTCGTCTCGGATGCCGTCGATAAACTAATGCCAAGACCCAGCCGCGACGTTACATTCAAGGACGACGTGCTTGACACGCTGCTGTCGCAGCGGCAGCGGCTCAATGACAACTTACGTGCTCGCGCTGAGGCCAATGGTGAGGCAGTGCAGCCCGCATCCACGTTTCCGCCCGAGCTGACCCGCCGCTACGTGCTCACGTTCAAGCCACGCACGCCAGCAGCGGGCGACAAGGACAAAAAGGCCGCCCTTTCTGTGCGGCAGCTGCGAGGTGACCATCTCGGCCACCTCGTGACGGTTCGCGGCATTGTCACGCGTACCTCCGATGTCAAGCCGGCGCTGCGCATTCAAGCATACACGTGCGACAGCTGCGGTGACGAGGTCTTCCAGCCGATCACTACCAAGCAGTTCACGCCAATGCTGGTGTGTCCGTCGCAGCGGTGCAAGCAGAACAACACCAAAGGCTCCCTGTTCGCCACCACTCGCGCCTCCAAGTTCCTGCCCTTCCAGGAAGTTAAGATCCAGGAGCTCTCGTCACAGGTGCCCGTCGGCCACATTCCACGTACCCTGACCATTCACTGCCACGGCTCTCTTGTACGCAACGTCAATCCCGGTGACACGGTCGACATTGCGGGCATCTTCCTGCCCACGCCTTATACTGGCTTCCGCGCGATCCGCGCTGGCCTGCTCACGGACACGTATCTGGAGGCGCAGTACTTCACCCAGCACAAGCAATCTTACACTACGCTTGTGCCCAACCCGGCGCTCATCCGGCGCATTGAATCCTACAAATCGACGGGCCATATGTACGAGTACCTGGCTCGGTCGATTGCGCCAGAGATCTACGGGCATTTGGACGTCAAAAAGGCGCTGCTGCTGTTGCTGATTGGTGCGCCGACGAAGGAGGTCCAGGACGGCATGCGCATCCGTGGCGACATCAACATCCTGCTCATGGGCGACCCCGGTGTGGCCAAGTCGCAGCTGCTCAAGTACATCACGCAAGTGGCCCCACGTGGAGTCTACACGACGGGCCGGGGCAGCTCGGGCGTCGGTCTGACCGCGGCCGTGATACGCGATCCGGTGACGGACGAAATGGTTCTGGAGGGCGGAGCGCTCGTGCTGGCCGACAACGGCATCTGCTGCATTGACGAATTCGACAAGATGGACGAAGGCGACCGCACGGCGATCCACGAAGTGATGGAGCAGCAGACCATCTCCATCTCCAAAGCGGGCATCACGACGACGCTCAACGCGCGCACGTCAGTGCTCGCCGCGGCCAACCCGGTGTACGGTCGGTACAATCCGCGCATCTCGCCCGTGGACAACATCAACCTGCCCGCGGCACTGCTGTCGCGTTTCGACGTGCTCTTCCTCATCCTCGACACGCCCACGCGCGAGTCTGACGAGGAACTGGCCCAGCACGTCTGCCACGTGCACATGACGGGTGCGCACCCCAGCGGCAGCAACAGCGAGGTTGCCACAGACGCAACAACATCCGCCGGCAGCGCAATCCCCACCTTCTCCCCCTCCGAAATGCGCCAATACATCGCGACAGCACGCCAATTCAAGCCGCGCCTGCCCACGTCGACACACGACTACTTGACGGGCGCGTACGTGCGCCTACGGCAGCAATCGTTACGCGAAGCCAACACCAAAACACAGTTTTCGCACGTGACGGCGCGCACATTGCTGGGGATCGTACGACTGTCACAAGCGCTGGCGAGGCTGCGCTTCAGCGAGGAAGTGGTCAACGAAGACGTGGATGAGGCGCTGCGGCTGATGATGGCGTCCAAGGCTTCGCTGGCCGCCGACGGCGCCCGTGCCGGCGGACGCACGGGCGCCGACCAGACGGTCAGCAGCAAGATTTACGATTTGATTCGGGCCATGCGTGACAGTGGGGCCGCGGCCGTCGGCCGTGACAGAACCGGCTCAAGCCGTGGCGAGATGAACTTGAAGCGCGTCAGGGATGTCGTCCTCGCCAAGGGCTTTACCGGTGAACAGTTTGAGCGCACGATTGAGGAGTATGAGTTGCTGGATGTAAGTCATGACAACGTTGTCACCCAACCCGCTGTCGATAACAGCCTTACTGACAATGATGGTGATGATAGGTCTGGCTTCGAGCCAATAATGCCACGCGACTAGTCTGGATTGAGGCTGGCGACAGTGATGCTGATGATGACGATGGTATAGACGAGAGCTGAAGCGTTTGTGTGTCGGGCTGTGTGTGACGTTTGGGATGGATGCGTACGGGCGCGCATGGCGTTCGGAGATTAGATTGTTTGTCAGAACTCTCCAGACCAGACATCAGGGAGTGAGTGCTAGGAGAAGAAGAGATAATGAGGAGCCAAAGGACCAAAGGACAGCCACGAAGATGCTTTCATACACACATGCTGTTCTGTCTTACTTGCGCATGTGCAGCTTGATGCTAATCTTTTGTCGCTAAAGTCAACGTTCCCACTCACTCTGTCCATTCCCACTCACAGATGCTGAGCTGTTATACATTCATTGGGGGTAATTCTTCTAGAATCTGACGTCAATCTTGAAAGAGCGACTTGATGCAGCTGTCCTGGTATATCATGTCTCATATGCGCCTCGTTCTACAAATAAATCTACCATTCAACGCCGGTTCTTGAGCAAAATGGAGGCTGGTCTAGGCGTCAACAGTGGGATTGGAAGGGCAGTCCTGAGAGCTAGGTTGCAAGATGGCCTCGTGCTGATCTGAAGGCGTTTCGGTATCTCTGTTGGCATGCTCACAACCCATCTCAGTTGTCTCGCCAGAACTGACACTGGACTGAGCATGGCCGGCATCAGCATCTGGATTGAGGTGAGCCAGAGCCTCTAGAAGCGGATTGCGTGAGTAGCCGAAGGGATCAGGCAGTGTCGAAGTGCTGGCGAAGCAACCTGAAAAGCTTCCGAATGAGGCATCAGATGAGTGACTATTTAAAGTTGCTTGAGGCGACTTCCAGACAAGAGGATTGGCGATCTGATACCCATTGCTCGAAGCTATTTCGGTCATTGGAGCAGCAATCTCCCTACCCAGGCCAACATCGTGGAGTGGCTGATAGGCTGGCTGGACGGGTCTCTGAGCGGGATGGGGATTGCTAAAATAGATGGGATTCTGGTGCTGTGGCTGCAGCCATGGTGCGCTGTTGAAAGACAGCCTAGGTTGCATCGATGGCGGACCATACGAACTGTTGAGGGACTGCATGGGAGCAAATGCTGAGTATCTGTTCAGGTTTCGAGTCGGGCTCTCTTGATCATTGAAGATGGCGTAGTTGCCAGGGCGCTTGTGAAGAGACATGTTACCAATGGCCAATCGAAACTCCATGTTTTCGTCGGCGGTGGGTGAGTAATCGCCTTGGAAGCCATACGAGGCCTGAGTGGACGAGCTTGCGAGGTGAGCGATGCCAGGAAGACCAAGCGGCATTTCAGAATGGCGCTGGTTGCGAGTGCTCAGCCCTTTCGCCTTCCTCTTGCCGAGTCTTGGCACGTTCGCAGACACACGAGCAAGAGGCTTCTTTCTCAGCCGAGCTTTCGGTTTAGGGGCTGGTTCTTCACCCTCAACGAGACTGCTCAGTTCGTCCAGGTCGTCAATGTGGCGTTGCTTCTGCAAGGACAGGTTTGGCGAATAGACAGCCTCCTGTGGATTAACCATTCTGGACAGTCTTTCCATCCGTCTGAGCACGGAGCCATCCTTCTTCTGGTTCCTCCTTCTCTGTTCATCTGGAGTTGCAGCATCAAAGAGAGCCATGCCTGGCCACACCTTGCCCTTGAGCTTGGCAATTTTGACGCTGAGGGCTGAGTCTAGAGCTGGGTCGACGTTAGGAGAGTAGTCGAGCGGCTGAGGCGAGCTGGGCAGGGCTGGGTAGTTCTTGATCGGAGTGTAGAATAGCTGATGCTTAGACCTGAAAACTGTCAGCACAAGCATGGACTGGGTGGGCATTGGGTGCCGCCGCACCGATTGTCTTGACTGCCCGGCAGGTACTCCTGGTCGCTGGCATTGCCATTACCATTGCCGTCGTCTTCATCTTCGTGGCCAAGCGTCTCACACTTGCTGGACCTCGGTTGTGAAATCGGAACCCGGTTCCTACTAATCTTGCGGACAGGCGAAGCTGAGAAGCACGCGGGTTTAGCGGCGGCCTCATTTTTGACACTTCTTGCTCTCTTGCGTGTAAGTACAGTAGAGGTCTTTGCTCGTCGACTCTCCTTCTGCTGCATTCGCTCAGACAGAAGACGAGCTAGGCCATGGCGCTGATACCATTGGTTATAGTTGGCCAGCTGGACACCAGCAGCAATCTCCTGGTGGCTCTTGACCTGCAGTTTGTGGAGGTGGGCAAGGTGGCCCTTGGAGCTGACATGAGTGAGAAGGTGAGAGGTGTCAGAAAAGTCAGGCTGGTTTGGGCAAATGCTGCAGACAAGCATAGATTGGTCCATGGTGCAGGAGTGAGCAGAGTGAAGAAAGACAAAAGGAGAAGAAAAGGAAGCAGCAAATGAAGCTCTTGTAGCAGCAACTGTTTCACCAAGTTCAGGTACTAAAGCTCTGAAAACGAGGCAGGCCTGTATGGCCCTGTACGGCCCTGTACGGCCCTGAACTTCAATGGCGGCGGCGAAGGAAGCAACAGGACATAAAGGAGCCAGGCAGGACGCTCATCAAAGGGAAGGGACGACAACGACGACGACAACGACAACGACACAGGAAAAAAAGACACAGGTGGTGGCAGGCGTCCATGAGGACTTGGCATTGATGGATCGAGTAGATAGAGCGGAAGGGACAGAGGGGTCAGTCCAAAGAGGGAGGAGATCGGGTGAGAGGTTCCAGTAAGGAAGGTGGCGAAAATCGTCATTTCTCACCAACCGTGTCCACCAGCATTATCAGGAAAGAGCGACAGCCCAGACCCATAGTCTCATCTCAGCTCTCTGCCAGCCCTCTCAGTCCAGCTCACCTCGAACTCAGGCGTGGCGCGAGGCGTGAATGTTGCACGGCAGCTATGTGTCCTGACGAGCAGGGTGAAGCGGATGCTAGGCGACCGTGCGCTTGCTCTTCTCTTGACTTGTATCCCGTGTCTCATGTGAAAATTCAAGCGGGTTATTAGATTACAAGAGCATCATTGAGTCCAGTAGGGCAGGGCACGCGTGATGTGCTTGGGCATGCAGCTGCATGCATTAGTCACCATCGTTCTGCTGCTGGCATTGCACTCACTAGATCGGGTCAACCTCGACCAGGTGGGGGTAGCGGAGCAGACTCAGGCCGGCAATGCCAAAGACAGTGTGAAAGACATCTACCATGTCGCCTGGTCGATCAGCGATGCCACCCTGGTCAGGGTCCTGGCAGCTCAGAATGAAGGCTCTGAGCTTGTCGCCATCAAGCCAATGAAGCCTGTCGATCATGGCCAGGCTGCTCATCACCCACCAGCTGTAGCACACGTCCTCGAGCTTCTCGGGACGGCCATTCAAGCCACCGTTGGGCAGCTGTCTCTCAGCAAGCCATGCGCCTAGACGATCGACGTCAATGAGGTCGACGCGTCTTGCAATCGACAGCGCGCCCACGCAGGTGTAGACCTGACCTGAGTGCGACTCGGCGCCAGGCGACCTACCGTAGGCTCCATCGAAATTGGCACAAGCTTGCACGTGGCCGACAGCCTTATCAACATCAATCAGTTGCATGAGGTCAAGAATAGAGAGAGCAATGAAGGCTCCAAAGAGAAATCTGGTGTCGGTCTCGCCCCATTCATCGCCTGCAAAGGTGCCGGACTGGCGATCTTGGAGACTGGCAAGCCCTGCAGCGCGGGTTAGATTCTGCCGCCGGCGTGGACAGCGTGGTGACATACATTTGCCGACCCGCTCTTTGCCACCTGAGGCGTCGAGGGCAGAAATTGCGTCTATCGTAGCCAGGACCTGCACCGCACTTACGGTGTAGAGCATGTGGGAGTCATGGCCTGGGGCGGCGCCAAAGCCACCGTCACTGTTCTGGCAAGCCAGCACGAATTCAATGGTCTTGTCGCGAGGAAGACCATCTGGACAGCCGAGCAGGTGTAACGCGGTCAGGCCCCAGTACACCCCGTTCAGGCGGAGATGCTCGGTCAACCAATATTCAAGCTCATCTTTGCGCTGGCAGAGGCATTAATTAGTCTCCTGGCCAGAACGCGACTTACTGAGTGAGAGACGCACGATATCGAGGTTCTGGATGTACTGGACGTGCTTGGGTACGGCAAGGTCCAGTTCATCTGGCCGCCGCCGCGCGCCTGCCCGACCTGGGCCGGAAGCGAGCGACATTTGGCAGTGCGGGGCGGCACAAGATCTGGTTACGTGTTGGCGAGGATAGCGAGACGTGTGATGCAAGGCAAGGCAGGCCGCTGACAAACACGACTGTACGGCAGCGTAAGTAGACAGCGGAAACAATTTCCCCCCTGCAGCTGCCTTGGCGGCATCAGTTTTGATTCATAAGCCGTCAGGGACTGCGCGCCGACACGGCCGGAGAAGGGCTTGAGACTGTCTCTGTTGAAAAAGTCCCCACCCCGGGAACACAACACTGCCCAATCCAGCGCCTAAGTTAGTCGCCCAAGCAGAGTGCCAGCCGCAATTTCCGATCTGGGAACTGTCACGTTTCTCAAGCAATCCCAAGGCGCTGTCATCGCCTCCTCGGCCAGTTGGTTGATCAGGGGCGCCCCGAACGCACCCGGAGAAGCAGCTTGTGCCGCACCACGCGCCCTCCAAAGTTCGAGGTACAGAGAGTCAGGTCCCAAAGCTTGGGTCGCACACCCAAAGAGGGAGGCTTGTCTTCCACTTTTGGCACCCTCACCATTGGCCCATCATCCTCTCGCCTCCCCTTTCTGTCACTCGCTAGTCTCGGATTGGACCTCCTGGCCTGGCGCATCTGTGTTGCTGCCCAGAAGCCAGTACCCTGGTCGGGGACGAGTCACAGAATGAGGGCCTGATTCAGCTTGTGATCACTAATACTAAGCAGCTACGCAGACGGCTGGTCGACTGAAAGCAGAGTTGTTGTAGATGCTGCTGCTGCTGCTGCTGTTGTTGTTGTTGTCGCTGTTGCCATTGTTGTTGTTGTTGCTGTCGTCGTTGTTACATGCTGTGTATTCTGTGAGTAGGCCTCGATCGATGCACGGGCTCGAGGCATTGTCGTGGCAGTAGAGTGCCCACGTTAATACTTTTCCCGGTCAGGCCCCTCCACAAGGCCCCTCCACAAGGCCCCTCTGACTGGGCATCGGCCTCCAGCTGTCTCACAGGCCCACGGCACACTGTGTCGGAGAGAAAGCTCGCCGTAGCGGGTTCCTGAGATCCGTTTAAAGAGCTCACCGCTTCGTCGCTGCTCACATGCCATTGCACACCTAATGCACCGCTGTCGATCGGGTTATTTTCTCCTCTGCTATTTGCCCTTGACTCGTTTGTTGGTCCTTAGGCGCTGACGATCATCTCAGTCTGACAAGCGCGACAAACGTATCTACGTACCCTACGTGTCATGCTCTGGGCGTTGCAGGCTCGCATCGGCATCTCATCTTCATCCTCATCCCCACCACCGACATCGCCACCACCATCGCCATCATCACCATCATCATCATCACCGCCACCATCACCATCACCGCCATCACCACTGGCACCACCACTACTATTCCCTTGGCGCAGCCCATTCCAACAAGGCTGGGCGGGACTGCGGGCCCCACAGTGTGCTCCGCCGGGCGACAGAAAGAACTTTCAACTCTCCGGTACCTTGACCACCCCTCACGCACTATACCTTCCTAATTTAACATACCCAGCAGGTGTGTCGAGTGTAGAAGTGCAGAAGAATCTTTGCTGGTCCAGTGTTCTGCTCTGCCTTCTCCCCCGGATTGGATCTACCTCGTTCTCTTCCGACCTGAGGCGTCCAGGTGCAACGGCACCTGCTGGCTGTTGGTCTGTTTGGTCGATCTAATCGCAGGCGCAGATTGCCCTGCGGCCTCAGCTAGATCACTTGGCAAGGACGCGACGGTGGCTCAAGCGGGCGAGACCGCTCGGGAAGTACAAAGGTGCCCTTGTGCCGGTGCCCAGCGGGTCTGTGCCTCCGGCAAGGCGACCAACAATCCACAACAGCCAACAGCCGTCGACCAGTGCCTGCAGGCGCCCTTGTCGATGACATCTAGGACATGCCGAAAGCCATGGGTTTGTCCGCTCTTGACCTGAGTGCGACCTCAGCAGAGATGGACGAGCATATGCCACACACTGTCTTGGCTGGTGCCGACCCTTCGCTTCTCTCTCCGCGATCTGCTCCGGCCTCTCCTGCGATGGACCGATCAACAAATCCAATCATGCAGCTAACTGGCATGATGGGCGGGCTCGACAGCCGAAGAGGCAGCAGCAGCTACGCCACGTCTCCGCTGGTCGGTACAATGCCCGAATTTGCTCCTCCGTCGGCTGGCAGATTGTCGCCGAGGCAGCACACACGCGATGCATCGAAAAGCTTCTTCTCCAACCTGAGAGCATCTAGATCGACGCAAAAGCTAAACTCATCAGAGGCGGGGAATGAGATGATTACAGAGAAAGTGACAGAGAAACATGGTGGACGAAATGGACACAGCTTATACAAATCAGTGTACTCGGTGAGGCGGCAAGGTTCGTCGCCTGAGCTTCCCAGATACACAATGGGCGAAAACTCGTGGGCAAGCGGCCCCAGAGCTCAGCCTCAAAACCAAATTTTTGCCCAAAATCGAGCTCCAACCCCGGCTCTGGCTGCGGCGAGCGGTGAGCCGCAGACGGAGGTGGTGGCGGCCGTGCAAGCGTTGTCGGTGGCGGCGGTACCACCGGCGACGAAAGCCAAATCCAAGTCACGCTTTGGCCTGGGCCTCACGCGGGCAAAAACAGTCAAGTTAGATGAGCTCATTAAGAACGAACCACAGTCAGGCCATCTCAAAATAGACGTGCATGGGCCCAGTGATCACGACGAGCCGGGCCCGAAGACAGCGCCGATCAAGTCAGACCTTCGAAATCGGGCCTTGGGTGGCGACAGCGCATCTATCGGCCGTGCTACTGAGGCTCAATTTCAGGATGAGACGGCGGCCCAACGAAAAGCGGCGGCGGTAGGCGGAAGCGTGCCGCTGTCACACTCGATGCACCTGCTGTCGAACATTTCTCACACCAGGAAAGGCGTGGGCGACCGGATTGGGAAAGCGGGCAAGGGTCTTTTTGGAAAGATTACGAGAAGTGGAAGCAACAACGAACGAGAGACTGGGATTGCGGCCATTGAGGAGGGTTACAGCCTCAGGACGATCAATCTGCCATTGGTGCAGCAGACACGGAAGACGCGGATCGCACAGCGGCTGGAATCGTCTCGAGACAAGACGGAATTCTGGATGCCGGCACTGCCGTGGCGGTGCATTGAGTGAGTCGACTTTGCAGAATGAGTGCTACTGCTCGCCGGCTAACAGATGTGCTAGTTACCTCAACATGAACGGATGCGAAGAGGAAGGCCTGTACCGTATTCCTGGCAGCGGCAAGGAAGTCAAACACTGGCAGCGGCGCTTCGACACGGAGTACGACATCAATCTGTTTGAGGAGCCGGACCTGCACGACATCAACACGATTGGGTCGATGTTCAAAGCATGGCTACGCGACTTGCCGGACGAAATCCTGCCCAAGTCGGTACAGAACAAGGTGGCTCAGGAGTGTGCGGGAGCCACACGCACGCCACAGCTGTTCAAAGACGAGCTGTCGAAGCTACCGCCATTCAACTACTACCTGCTGTTTGCCATCACCTGCCACCTCAGTCTGCTAACGAGCTTTGCGGACAAGAACAGGATGGACTATCGAAACCTGTGCATCTGCTTCCAGCCCTGTCTGAAGATGGATGCCTTTTGCTTCCAGTTCCTGGTGATGGACTGGAAGAACTGCTGGCAGGGGTGCTGGACGGAGAAAGAGTATTTGGAGGAAGAGTATCGCTATGAGCGCGAAGGGTCGCCTGGGGAGAGTGACGAGGCTACTGCAGAAGAGACGACTGTCGGCAGCGGCAGTGCCGGAGCCTGGAGTGCCAGTAGCCAGATCCAGGGCCAGGGCCAGATCCAGGGCCAGGGCCAGAGCCAGAGCCAGGGCCAGATCCAGGGCCAGATCCAGGGCCAGAGCCAGGGCCAGAGCCAGAGCCAGAGCCAGAGCCAGATCCAGAGCCAGATCCAGAGCCAGAGCCAGGGCCAGAGCCAGAGCCAGAGCCAGAGCCAGAGCCCGCTGCGCGACCAGGGCGCCCCCTCACACAAACGCAGCGCCGACGATGAGGGACTGGCACGGCAGCCACCAAAGACGTCGGATGGAACTGAGCGGAAGTCGATGCTGCGGCCAGTCAAAGCGCGCAGCCAGTCGACATCTGAGATGCGGCAGCCGGCCACGTCAAGCGGACACTATGCGGCGTCGAGCGTGCCACTGGTGCCTCGGGTTGTCACGACACCGGAGCCGCCGCAGCATATCCCGCCGCCAGAGAAGCTGCCAGAACTTGGGACCATCTCGCCGATCCGGATGTGAGCTGGATTTCTATGGCAGCTAATCAAGGTGTACTTGGCCAACAATCAACAAAACCAACAAAACCAACCAACGCCTCTGTATTATCTAGGATGGGATTTTGCCAAGCTTTTCTTCTGGGCGGATGAATGAATGCGTGCTAGGGTCTTGAGCATGCATGGATAGGATGGGTATGGCTGGGCTTGGGTATGGGGCCATGCATACATAGCACGCAGTGCATTGGGTATGACGAATTGATGTGGCGGCGCCTGGCTTGGATTCGTCGACTAGATAGAGGCCCAGCTGCGGCTGTTTTGCTACTGGGCTATGTACGATTAGTTTGGGAGGACGAGGAACAAGGGGCAGAACAAGACGACGACGAGCGGTCGAGTTAGTTCAGGACCTGTGTGTGATAGGGTAGATCTATCACTTTCGTTGTCTTGACTTACTTGGTTGATGATGCCATTCTCGCTGGCTCGCTGGCTGGCTTACTTGACCTTGGCCTGTGTACGCGCATTGTTGTGCCTCTCACGACGTTGCTGGCGCCGTACCCGCTCCATACGCTCTCTGCGGTCCTCGCCACGAATGTTCCTGCCCTCGTCCTCCACCGCCTTCTTCTTCTCATCCACCTCCACCAGCCACTCGCGCCCGCTCTCCATATTGCGGCCCTTGTACCCCCACCGCGGCACCCACTCGCCCTTGTCCTCGTCGTACACCAGCTTCTTCCGCCGCTCCTCCAGCTTGGCGCCGCCGCTGCCGCTGCCGCCGTACTTGCCGATGCCCTTCCGCTTCGCGAACCGCTCCCACGTCGTCGGCGCCTTTGGCTTCGGCAGCGGTTTCCAGCGTGGCAGCCGCCATGTACTAGTACTAGAAGTAGGTAGGAGGCCCATGACGGGCCCGTCCGCGGTCGAGTGGATCGTCGTCGTCGTGAGAAGCGTGGCGATCAGTGACTGTGCGCCGTCGCGTGCCGTCGTCTTCAGAAGTGTGTTGAGCTCGCCGCGCGGCAGTCTAGTTAAGGTGTGGGCAGGAGGCAGTGGGTTCGGGTCCGCGGCGGCGAGGTGCGCAAGCGAGTACTCATATGGCGTCAGCTTCGAAACGGTGGCTGGGAGTGGACCGGCGGCGGCCATGGTGATGACGGTCTTTTGTGCGCTCGTAATCTGTATAATCATTATTGTATGCCGACTTTTTTTTCGTCGTGCTCGGCGGTGGCAGTTCAGATTGCATATAGGGTTAGGGTTGGCTTGATATCAAGGGTTAGGGTTAGGGCTCCCAGAAATTCCTCAGCGTCGACTTTGCTCTGTATTTCCATCAGTTGCACTGCCATTAGAGTACATACCCTTTCACGAACCAATGTCTGCGTCCCTCTGCGCCCGCTGTCTGGCTCGGCGCCCCTTCCTCGCCCTCCCCTCACCCTTTCCCGCCGCCACCGCCGCCACCGCCACTGCCTCCTTCCACTCCTCCCCCCCCAATGCAGCTGTCAAGGCCCAAGTCAAGTACCGCGTCACCGATGGCGGCTCTCCCGGCCGTGACAAGCGGCAGAGGCGCAGAGTGCCTTCGCTGCCCGCGGTAGGCGAGCGCAAAGCAGCACGCACGCGGATCGTGCTCAGCAACACCAATGCCCTCCCCGTGCGCGACCTCGAGAACCTTAGCGTGGCCAACTTGGCCCAGGAGGAGCGTGTGGGCTCAATACTGGGTCTGGATGACGCGTTGCTGGAGCAGCTGCGCGACGCCAAGCTGTTCAAGCGCGCACAGAACTGGAATCTGTTCCAGCGCCCGGCCACGCTCGTCCGCGGCGAGACAGTCGATTTGGGCAGAGTCGTGCAGCAGATTAACCAGGCCAGCGACTCGCAAAAGCCAGCCGTGCGGCAGCTGATTGCTGGCCCCAGGCAGAGCGGCAAGAGCGTGCTCCTCCTGCAGGTCGCCAGCATGGCCTATACCAGTAAATGGGTCGTCGTCGACGTGCCGGACGGTAAGTCTGCGTCTCTAGATGCACATTGCTATTCTAATGCTAACTGCCCAGCCATTGACCATGTCAACAACCATCACTCTTACAATCCCCTTAGCGCCACTGAGGACAACAGCCCCCACCGCTCTTATGTCCAACCGTCGCTGACTGCTGGTCTCCTCTCGCGACTTGTCTACTCCAACGAAGCAGTGCTGCAAGCCCTACAGCCGCAAACCACTCCGCCCGATTCCCTGTTCGCCAAGCCGGCCAAGACTCTGGCCGATGTCGCCCACTACGGAGCCGACCACCCGGCCCAGTCGTGGCCCGTCTTCACCTATCTCATGTCCGAACTCACCCAGCCGGGCCGGCCACCGCTGCTGGTGGCCATTGACGGCCTTGACCACTGGATGGGCCCTAGCCACTACCGCAATAGCGACTACGATGTAATTCACTCCCATCAGTTCACCCTTGTCAAGTACTTTCTCGACGCTCTCTTCAACAACAACTCACTCCAGTTGCCCAACGGCGGCCTCGTCCTCGCCGCCACCACGGCCAGCAACACCCCTGACTTCCCCACCTTCTCCATCCTGCTGCAGCAGATCGCCGCTCTGAACAACGGCCTCCAGCCCTCCAGCCCGCTCTTCCCTTTGCCCGCCCCCTACCAGAAGCTCGACACTCGCGTCTCCTCCCTTCTGGACACCGCCACTGCTGCCAACACCACCATTACCCAGTTGCACGGCCTCTCCAAACCTGAGACACGCGGCCTGCTGGACTACTTTATGAAATCTGGCCTCCTGCGAGACGCTGTCAATGACAACTTAGTCAGCGAGCTGTGGAGCTTATCTGGCTGCGGCAATGTGGGCGACCTCTGCAAGTTGGCTGTGCGTGCCCGCATCGATGCATCCAAGGTCCTGACCACCTTCGGCACCAGTGAAGGCATCCGCCGCGGACAGGGAGAGCACATCCCTAAAAGTGCGCGGAAATAGAGCACACAATTATATATACACAGAACAGCCAGGGCGAGATATGGCCGCATCTAGTTAGGCTGCATCAATTTAAACTCTGAATATCGTCACCCTGCATTCGCTCCGCAGAATAAGAGCGCCTGCTCGAGCACGTGATGTATTATCTCTGAGCGACCAATGATCAAAGGTGGTCTCTCCAAAGGATGGCAAGGCCCAGATATTTATGAGTCGAGGTGGGCAGTGGGCTGATCAAAAGGACCACCATACAAACAAAAACAAATAAACAAACAAACACAGCGCATACACAATTAGGGGGGGCTTGATCCCCCGCAGCCTCGACGATATCAACACGAGTTCGCTTGAGTATGGTACCGGTATATCCAAAAGTTGGAAGATAATGCCAAGCTTTGATAGTACCGTAGTTTCTCAGGATATTGATAATCAGCACTAGGTGTTTTACGGTATAGTCTCTAATTAAGACCTCGGATTAGTGTGGTCCTAGTGTGTTTCTAGCTCCAACTCGGAGAGCAAAGAGGGGACGGAAGAGGAAGCTTGTTTATCCCCGAGTTCTCTATGTCTAACAACCTAAACATGCCTAACTGTACAAGACTCAACGCTTTGAAGAGCGTTAAGGAATCCGATACTCCCTTATCCTTATAGCCGTCTCTTCGACGGAGCTCCGATACTTCTACGAAACACTTTCCCTTCCCCCGAATACCCTGTTGGAGTTGTTGCAGGATGCCAATCATGCGACAACTCTGATCCGAGTAATTCGGCTGGTTGTCGTAGGTGTTTGTCATGAGGCAACTCAATTCCACTTTGGCTTTCCGGTGTTGTCCGACCCTCGGGTTGCCTGCGACATGAATCCTGATGTGAGGCAACATATGTCGTACCTTTATCCGGTGTCTCCTGCCGTCGCTTCACTGGGGATGTCATCGGAGGTCTTGTCATTCATGGCACGAGATTTGTACAGACCAATAGCATCAGAATGGACTCAATTCTCCATCTCTCCGGTATTGTTATGCCTGGAACACCAGTGGGCCGATGGAGGCCCAAATCCCTCTAAAAAGATGGAGAATCCTGCAATCACAGCAAGATTCAGGTGTTCGAATATATATGTGTGTGTCATCCATGACAAGAATATTCGCGGAGATTCTACTACCTATCGCCTATTACCATTAGCAAATATGAAGTACTGGGACTTGTAAGGGCGTGGCGACAGTTGATGAATCTGGTTATCACTACAGTAGTAAATGGATTACCCAATCAGGAACAGCGCAGATAAATAACATGAAAAAATGATCTGCTTGGTTGGCGATAATGAGTGTTGGACGGCCGATAATGTTGTATTATTATTTGGCACGTAATTCTTGGCGTCAAAGAGCGATATAATTGGTCGATTGTCGGTTGATTGTCGGTAGTCGTCCATTCATTCGTCGATTCGATCGTCGATTCGATATAAGAGTGATATAAAGAAAATGATCGAAAACGATCATTGTAATTATGTTATAGATGATCGATCGATATCTCGCAAGAGATGAATTGATCAAGCAAATCAAATTAAGTTTATAGTCACGTAAATCCTAGCAATTTCGTAATTTTTGATTGGATGGACATCAATCACGTGAAATTTGGCGATATAGCAATTTTTGATTGGTCGAGAAAGGCGCGTCGCGTGTCTTGAAAATGGTGGATCCTTTTCACAGTCCAAAGGCTCTGGGCGCACTTATCCATAGAGGAAATAGTCTCGATGAGAGACCATACCTAAGAACGTCTAGTGCAGATTATCGATTTCCTAAGATACTATTACGGTATTTTGTTTGAATAGTGCGGGTCCGAACAAAACCCAGGTTTTAAGTTCCTTGATGCCGAAATAGGGCAATATTGCCTCGGCTAACTGCTGTCTGTTTGGCCGCTACTGTCCAACCCGCATCCAAATCGTCCACCCCGCGGCTCAACCGTACCCCATGACCAGTTAGAAGAATGCCAGTGTATTGCTAACAAGGCACCCGGCGGTTCCGCCGGATCAAGCCCTGAAATCGCTCAAAGTCACCGCAGGCAATGAATATAATGACACCGCGTGTCCCGCTTTGCATTCATTTTGCCAGAAGGTCGGTTGATTGACTAATATAAATTGATACTCAACTTCTTCATCAGTTCTCAGAGCCACTCTGCCGTCCCTCGCCATGGCATCCTCGCTCAAGCTCCCCGACTTCGACTCCCTGCCACCCGTCAAGGGCATGCCCCAGGGCACCGCATGGGGCATCTTTGACAAAGACGGCAAAAAAGACATTTACGGCTGCATCAACCTGCTCACCCCCGACGTGGTCAAGGAAGCCTTCAAGGAAGCCCGCGACGGCGTCAGCATCAGCTTGAACTGGTACTCATCTACTCCTAGCCCCACCTCCACCTACTAACCAATCTCACTGTAGGCCTCTTGGCGCGCAACATACTCCTGGCTTCGGACGTAAAACCCTGCACCATCACGTCATCGACTTCAACAAAACGTCGGCCCATGGCCACGGCTTCGACGACGAAATCTCCTTCAACACCCAGTGCTCCTCGCAGTGGGACAGCCTGGTGCACTACATGCACCAACCTACCGCGAGTGCTTACAACGGCCTAACTCCGACGGACGACGAGCTCGTCCAAGTCTTTGGCGAGGAAGACACGACCGGCAAGTTCCCCACCTTGAACCACTGGCACACGCGCGGCGGCCTGGTCGGTCGCGGCGTGCTCCTCGACTATCGTGCCTGGAAGGAGTCGAAGGGCGAGTCCTACTCGCCCTTCGACGACAAGCCCATCACCATTGCTGACCTGGAAGCCATTGCGGCGTGGGAAAAAGTCGAGCTGCGCGAGGCCGACATCCTCATCGTCCGCTCCGGCTATACCGAGGACCTCAAAACGCCGGGCATCACGGCCGAGCAACAGACAGAACTGCTGGACACCAACAAGTCCATCGGCGTCGAGGGCAATATCGCGGCTGCCAAGTGGTTCTGGAACCACCACTTTGCCGCCGTCGCGGGCGATGCACTTGCCTTTGAAGTCTTGCCTCCCCGCAAAGAGGACGGTTCCGTCACCGGCATCCAAGGCCTCGTCCTCCACCCGTACTTCCTCGCCCTCTTCGGTCTCAATATTGGCGAGCTCTGGGATCTCAAGGCCCTCGGTGAGCACTGTAAGAAAGTCGGGCGCTATTCCTTTTTGTTAACCAGTGTGCCCTTGAATGTCCCTGGTGCTGTTGGCAGTCCGCCCAATGCGTTGGCTGTGTTTTAGTTCCAACTCAAACAATAACAAGTCTTATGGTAGTACTGTATGTACCATCTTCAATTCATTCATTCATTCATCAATCTGTTTGTCTGTCCGCTAAAACAGGTTGTAGGATTGAGGTGTGCTCGCCCGGTGATAGTGGAGCAGTTACGTCATTGGTGATGCCCGCACTCATCGCCAGAAAAAACATGCACAACTGCTGATCCTGATCCTGATCTTGGCTTGACCGATTCTTCTTCGTCTTTCTTCTTTGTCTTCACTTTCACCTTCATCCCACCATGCCTCGAAGCCCAGCTCATATTACTGCGTTTCAAAAAATCCCCCATCACCCCTTTAACCCAATTTTTACCCCGACTCTCAACTCCCTTTAGCCGCGTCAGCAAGCTTCTCTGCTCCTTCTCCTTCTCCTCCTTCTCCTCCTTCTCCTCCTTCTCCTCCTTCTCCTCCTTCTCCTCCTTCTCCTCCTTCTCCTCCTTCTCCTCCT